>LWCA01000325.1:0-32317 GCA_001642005.1 Intoshia linei | reverse complement strand
ATTAAATCCCATACATTCTGATAACACAACTCCATTTTTTTAGTTTTACTGAAGCATAGTATGCATTGCACACTATGCATATCCTTTTTCTATAATCCTCATGTGTACAAACACATCTGGGCATGTTTATAAATAGATAAAAATACAAGAATGTGCAAAAAATGGGATGAATAGTTTTTTGAATTTCGAATTTGAAAATTTAAATTTTAATGAAGTTTTTATCAAAAGCTTTAAATATAAAATTTCCAATTTTACATTTCTTTCATTTAAAAAAAGCCAACTAAGAATTTTTTAATTTTTTTTTAAAATAATCCAGAAAGTGTACCGGTTCAGAAAATGTATAATTTGTAGACCTACAATTTTTTTCATCTAAAATTTATTCAGACAGGCTGTGCATCATTCAAACAAATTACGATGCAATTAATTTAATAAATTTTACAATTCCAATTTGTGTGGATATAGTTTTATATCATAATTCTTCAATTTGTTTGACACTACTGATGTTTCCAACTCTTTATTTTCTTCAAATACCCATCTAATTAACCGATTTGTTTCTCTGGGAGTTATTCCTGGATTAGTCAACATTAATGTTCTTTTCAAGTCATCAGGATTTATGATTCCTTCCCTAATTTTATTTTAAAAGTATTATTAAGTATAATTACTCATCATATTGAATACTTTCCAAAGTATCATCTACTAATTGATGCCTTACTTGAATAATATATTTTGTTACAGATTGGTGAAAATCATGATGAGATAAAACCATGGCTTTAGGAAATAGGGTATGAAAATAATACATTTCGTTATTTATTTCTTTTCCAAGCTAAAATATTTAAATTATAATTATAAAACAAATTCAGAAATTATACAAATGGGATAGGTCCTACGAGTTCTTTATCAGGGTCGTGGAAAACTAAAATCACACCTTAGTAAGTTAATTAGTCAACCTTAATTAACTATGAATGTTGTAAATCATGGAATTGTTTATATTTTCCAAATACAGAATGTGAAATATATGCTAGAAGCATTTATTTCCACAAACATTTAACTTTAAATTTTGTAAATATAAACTTACAATTTTATTTACAGTTTCATTTTTATCATATTCAAGTGCATTGTCTACAAAAATAGTGTCTAGAATTTCCTGTACAACGTTTTCACCAATATTTTCAAAAACAGTGGCAAGTATAGTCGTAATATCTTCTTTGGTAAAACTATAAGTGTTAATCATATCTGCCTGACTAGCTTGTTCAACACTTGAAATATAGTCTGGATCAAGTATATTTTTAGTAGCCAAATCATATGCTTCTTTGCGTAATTTTTCAAATATAATTTGACTATTCCAAAACAAACGTTCGTCCATTTTATAAGAAAGAATATCAAACGTTTCTTTGAGAAAAGAAATGTGTTTATAATCTTGACTTATTGCTTGATAGAAATTGTAAGCTTGTTCATAACTTTCAAGTTCATTTCTATATATTCGCATCAAGAAATTTTTAAAATAACGATCTGGTCTATATTCAGATGATTTATCATGAACAATTGATAGTAGTGGCATTATTTTTTCTGTATTTGAAACCATCTCCAAATTATTTTCATAGGATTTAGTGATGCAGTTGTATTTTTTATCTCCATTGTAAAACATTTCTCTAAAATTGTATTGTATGGCTAATAAACCACATACATATCTAATAATTTATTGAGGAGCTAAGTGAGATTATATGAGCTAAATAATTAGTTTTAAAAATGTTCATCTCGTTTTTCTTGATCATCTTATTAATAATATTATTATAACTAATACCTGTTGATGCTTTATATATACTATGTTTAGATTTTATGTTCATTGTTTAAATTTAAATTAATGAATTGAATTGAAACTCTGAATAAAAAAACAAACCTATCAATCCAGAACCTATAAGCCAAAAGGCTTACTTCGTTGAGAGACATTTTGCGTTTTAAGATTAAAACATCACAATCAGTTAAAAATTTATCATTTTCAGTAAATTTAGATTCTACACTAGTCAATTGTCTAGAAAGTGTCTTTGGTTTTTTATTTTGACCCGCCAAAGTTTTTTTTGGAGACGCGTCTTGACTAAGTTGTAATTTAGCATTATTCATTTCATTAAAATTTGCATCAAAACTGTCAATTCCAAAATTACACAATACGTCCCAATAATTTTTATCAATTTGTAAATATACATCATATTTATCACTATTTGTATTGTTTTTATCTGCAGATTTATTATTGAATGGTGAAAAAATTTTATTTTCATTATCGGTATTTTTATAAATTGGTTTATGAAAATTGAATGGAAACAAATTGTATGAAAAATTTTGTAAAATTAATTTTAACTTGTCATTGGATGTTTTTTTATTAGAATATTTTTTCCACTTTTTTAGTCCACCTTTAAATTCTTTACCAACCAAATTATCCCAGTTTGGTCTAGGTGTAGCTGATCGTTTTAAATGTTCTTCAGATTGACGTAATTCATCTCTTTCTATTATTATTTTTTCATATTCTTGTTTTAAAATGCTTTGTTCGTTGGTTAGTTTTTTCAATTCACTCGAAATTGTTTTAAATTTTTCTTTAGTTTCATCGCATTCATTTTTTATAGATTCGTAGATTCGACGAGACACAACGTCGCTGTAATTTGCTTGCATTTCTATAAGTTCTTGACGGGTTCTAGCTTCGTCTCTTCGTAGACATTTCAATTCAACTGCTAATGTTACTGGATCCTGGCTCGAATCGCTTTTAATTTGTTTTGTTATGTTTTGAGCTATTTCTAAATCGTTTTGTTGGTTTTTCAAGTCATTTATCTCGATAATTAATAGTTTTCTAGAGTCGTTCACGTCCTATGGGTTTTTTATTAGTTTTTTAAATATGCTATGCATGCAGAGCCCAAACTTTAGTGCTAATATATAACTCATATAACTAGGATTTTTTGTGTGTATGAAATGGAGATAACAGTATGTATGGACTCTACTGTCTTTTCTCGATTATAAGCAGACCCCTAAAATACAAATTTTTAGTGAAATTTTTAACTAAATAAAATTTGAATATAAGCAGTTTCTGCTTGTATCCGAAATAAAGAACTTTAAACAAAAAATAGACAAAATTTCAATTTATTTCTAAAAAATAACTTCCTTCATATAATAGAATGTCTAATTTAAAAGTTTATACTAATTAGAAAAAAAATTTTAGTGTATTTTTATATTTTTCAAGGTCTGCATAAAATTCTGCTTGTTTTTGATTATAAGCATTTTCCCTTCTACTTTCGAATATAGGAAAACTTGTTATAATCGAAAAAACACAGTAGTGTGTCCACTTTTGATGTTTTTTGTATAAGAAAACCCATTTTGCATGTGGGTACCTTTTTTGATTTAAAGCATTTATGTCCAAAAAAATAAAATGGGTTAATATTTACCCCCTCCTAATGTAATTATTGAAATTCATACAAAAATTTTAGGATAAATTTAAAATATAACTTTATTTTATGTATACATAATACATCATAAGCTTTTATTTTGTTTCTATAGATAATTATGTTGTGTATATCATAGAATACAGACGTGTTAAGTGAAATTGCTGTGTATAGTATAGAATACACAGACAGTGAAAGGGTTAATGATGTTTGAATTTATGATGTCAATCATGATTAACACCAATTTAAATTTTTTTTAATAAAATGTTTAAAATAAAATTAAACTCAAGTGTTTTTTGACTATCAAGGCCTCACTTTGACAGATTAAAATTTTTTGTGTGCGTTTACTAGATATAACTGTAAAAATCGGAAATCAGAAGTTTGATGTTGAAAAAGCACTTGTATGTGTTTGCTATTTAAAATAATGCTTATCAATCTAAAAAATATCATAATATAAAATAGCATTAGTTAATGATGGACTTAATAAAATAGTAAACCGTAGGTTTTATTTTTCCATCAAATCAAATCTAATCCAAAATTAGCTCTCAAAAAAATTACACAAACAATGTGTAATATCGGATAACCCAAACGCGTGCACGGGTTTGGAGTCCAAATTTTGGACTTAAATGTTCATTTTTACGCACATAATACAATAGTTATTTGTAGCTACAATGTAACTCTAATTTTGAAAATCTCAAAAATTGATTCGAGGTCCCAACATAGGTCGTTACGGTAGGTTCAGCTCTGCACACATTCAATAAAATGCATAAATGCACTGCACTGCAGTGACTACACTCATCCAAATATATTACGTTAAATTTTCTATAATTTTCTTTTAATTCTTTTTTAAATTGCATAATTTGTACTGCAAAAGATTCATTTTCCCCTCTTAAAATATCCATTACTCTTAACAATTCAATCTTTTCTTTTTTCATTATTTCAATATCTAAACAAGGAAACAATAATTGGAAAAAACAAAAAAATTTACCTACATTATCTTTAATTCTAATTTTTTTTAATTTTTGATCAAAGTGTTCTTGAGTTTCAAAAATATTTTTCTAAAATTAAATAAACCCCACATAAAACTAATAAACCCTTAACGGTTCAAATTCCTTCAAACAGTCAATTAATTTGTTATACTCTCGATCATACGCTAGTTTGATTTCACTTAAAATGGGTTTATAGGTAGTTAAATTATTAATAATGTAATCAAAAGCTTCTTGGTATGGTTGCAACATGGATTTATAACTTTCTTTATAATTTTTATAAGATAGAGCTCTTTTGGGTAAATTTATTTGCAACAGTTCAACTTCGTTTTTTAACCATTTTTCAACTTCAGATAAAAATTTAGGTTTTCTGTCCGTGTTTGGCCAACGATCAATAGTGTTAATTTCTTTTTCATTCTATAATGATTATTATTTAAGGTTTCATAATTTAATAATACTTTAATATTATTATTTGAAGATGTAGTTTTTTTAAATATGTTATCTTTAAAACCAGTCATATATAAATATGATTAAAAATGTATACAAAATTTTCAATTACAAATAGATACCATTTGTTTTGTATTGCCTAGATAAAATATTTGCGGTACACTTTAAAATTTTCTAAATATAAACAAATCAAAACATTTTTAAATTCTATTTTATAAATTTATTATGCCATCAGTTACAAATTCACAAAATATAGAATGTAATTTGGGTATTTTATAGTAATTTAATTGTTAATATTAGATTCGAGTATACATGAATCGGAAAATATCGATTTCGATAGTGAAGATTTTGTATATATGGTACCTTTTTTTAATTTTTAATGTATTTAAAATTTAAATAATAATATCAATTAATTGTATCTATATCAGTTTTAATCTATATTTTTTTATCATGATTAATTTAATAAATTTCGTTTTTATCACGATTTTCATGAAAATTAATATAGGATTAATAATTTGTCTTGTTCAGATTATTCAATTATTCATGGATATATTTAAACCAGTGTTTCCCAATTTGGGGAGAGGAGGGTGTAAAAGCTGATATAAAATATCAATCAACAAAAAATTATTATCAATTCAGTAACTACTTTCCATAATATTAAAATAATATAATAAGTAAGTAAAAAATATTTTGTATCAATAAATAAAGAAGTCAGCATATTTAAAAACATATGTCGGGTGAATGTTTCCAACATTGATATCTCAATATGATTGTAACAAAGTTCTATTGCATCTTATTATAAACTTGAAATTTTTTGAAAATAAGAAACTACATAGCAATGATAAAAAATTTGAGGGAATCAATTTATGAGATTGAAACTCATATTTTTGTATTTCAAATGTTAATACCGTCAATTCCCATTTTTTTTTAAATTGTAGGATCAATATTTACATTTTCGTTTTTAATTTTAATCCAAAACTTTGAAAAATGTTGGTTGATAATATATTAAAAGCTATTGCCATTGGGAAGGAGTAGATGTCTGGGGTTGAAATTTTGCATTTATATTAAATGGAATAAGCTGTATCAGAATACATTTTTTTAATTTTAGGACCGTTAATTATTCAAAATTTTTTGTTAATTGATGTTAATAAAATAGGTTCCAAATAAAAAAATAACTACTTAAGTGCCTTTTTGATCGTGAAGGCGTCATTTTGTTAGATTGAAACTGTTTTATTGTGTTAACTGGACATAACTGTATCAGCTGTAATTTTTTATTAATTATTAATTAATTTTCAATACCCTTCGGTAACCTTCTTCAATTAATTTTGTAGTAGTTTTTAATATTTCAATTTAAGTGACCTACAGGAAATAATATATATATTTTTAGCTAATATTTTTACTAATACTAATGTTATAATTAAGGTAAACTGGATCAAGAAAAAGGTGATATTAAGTCAGTACAGATATCACATGTGGGACGAAAGCCACGGAAATATAATAAATGAATATTTGGTGAATAAAGAAAAATATGTGCTAATAATTTTCATGGACACTTTGAACGGTCTTACCGTGCAATACGATGTTCCAAGATATGAAGTCAGTCAATTTTATTATTTTGCAAAAGTATCAAGTGGAATTGAAAATGTCATTTCTTCTTCTGAAATCCTCAAACAATTGACATTTGGTATGGTTAATGGAAGTGGAATAACCAGTTTATTGCGATTAATGAATAATGTTTATGCTCCAACATTCCATAAAAATTCTGTTTGGCCGGATAGTAAGCTTAAAAATCATCATTTAGACAGGGGAGATTCAAAAGGTTAACTGCAATATGCATTTATGAAACCTGTGTAATCCAATAAAAGCACAAAATTTTTAAGGGTACTAAATTTATAAGTGTCAACGTAATTTAATGTATAGACTTATTGTCATTGTCTGTCCTCATAAGAGAGAGGCACAAGAAAAAGATAAAAAAGACGTATATAGTACTATTTAGTAAAGTTTGAGATATAGCCGAACCTAACATTCTAGAGGTTACGTAAAATAAAAAATAGGCCCTAGAAAAAACTTCCAAAATGACGCGTAATGTCATATCGTACTCTAACCACCTCTCCGCGGTGTGTAGTTCAGTCTTGAATTGATAGATTAAATTTGAAACTGAAAATAATGATAATCAAAATTTTCATTTTATTAAATGCTCAATTTGGAAAAACGAAGTTTATGTTGTACAAAAATTTCTTCGAGGCCCCGAATATTGGTCTCAGTGTACAGTAGGTTCGGCTCTCCTTTAAGAATATTCGAATAAAACAGTTTATGATATAATATTGCTGATTGACCACCCTTACTTAACAATTATGATATATTAAAAAATTCATTCATTATTTAGATATAAAAAATGCATTTGCTTCGCAACTTCATAAATTTATGGCAACTTTGTCGGATCACAGATGGAAACAAGTTGGTAAAACAGTGTTGTATGTACCAGTAGAAGCGGAACACTTAGACGAGGAAAAGGCTGTTTTGGATAAGGAGTTAATTTCAAGGATAGAATGTAAATTATTATACTCAATATTCAGTCAAAATCCCTCGTAACCCTACCGCGTATACGTTAAAATTGGGCAATTAAAAAAAACCATCTCATAGCTCTATATTTCAATTTTTTTCCTTTAAAAGTGGTGAATTTTTACGATAACTATCTGCTGGATCGTTCAAAAGGGATTATCATATATTTTAATTTTGATAAAATGATAATTATAGCCTACGGAATTATACATTGGACAAGACAAATAAAAGAGGCAATATCGGCTCAAGATGCATTGCAAACAAAAGATAATAGTCCATTAGAAGAGATTGAATTTTGGAAAAATCGATGCAATGATTTATCTGGCATCTCCCGGCAATTGGATAAACCCGGTGTAGTAAAAATTTGCAAAATTTTGGATAAAACCAAATCTACATACACGAAATCTTTTTACAAATTGGCTCATGAAATAAAAGTAAATTTTAATACAAATAAATGACTCAATATTTAGGCTGGATCTAGTCAAGCAGCAAATAATTTAAAATTTCTCAGTTTGCTAAAGGACCCATGTATAGAATTGAGTGAAACAGATCCTGTAAATATTCACAAAATATTACCGAAAATAATAAATACAATTCGAGTAATTTGGGTGAATTCTGAACACTACAAATCTAAAGAAAGATTGACCGGAATATTTCGGAAGGTAAAGGAAGAAATTTATTTTTTCATTTTTATTTCATATTTATTATTTATACATTATTTCAAATTATTAATTGTAATTCTAGTTAAGCAATGAAATTATAAAAAAATGTACTGAATCGATTGACTTGAATTTATTCTTCTCTGGTCATGTTTCAAAATCAAAGAAAAGTTTAAATGAAGCAATAAAATGTTGTAAAAACTGGATGAATTTATACTCTCAAACGGAAAAATTGCACATTGAATTTTCTGAGGTAGCTTGGAACTTGGACAGAATAAGTATATTTGCTCAAATGGAAGCATATTTACAAAGGTGTTCCGATTTGTTGGAGGTATCTTTATTAATTTCATATAAATTATAAATTTAGATATGTGACTGTCAAGTACATTTCGGCCGATATGAAGATGGCGAACAAACTAAAATCCCAAATTTTGGTGGTAAAAATAATGAATCAATTAAAAATAGTCTTATGGATATTCAAGTCCAATTTGACGATCTTTTAAAAACATTGTACTTATATAAGCATACCATGCTTGATGTGAAAAATTCCGAATGGAATAACCAATACAATCTTTTTCACAACGGAATAAAAGACATTGAAATAATTATGCAAAATTGCTTAAAAAAGGCATTTATGACGGTGAATACTGTTCAAGAAGGAATTGAAATTATTGACTTGTATACTCATTTATATGAGCGAGAATCCATACGTCGAGTTATAGACAAGAATACTATGCTTATAATGAAATTTTTTAATACTGAATTGAATGATGTTAAAAAAGAAATTGGGCAAAGTATTACATGTACAAATTATGAGTTTCCCTTCTATTCGGGAAAGGCTTGTTGGATTAAAATGCTCAAAAATAGAATACAAAAGACTAATATGATGATTGATCGAGCTTACTTTTTGCCAGTCACTCCAATTGCGAATGAAGTAAAACAACAATATCATAATCTTATTATTACGCTCGATGATTATATTCGAAAAATGTATGTTGAATGGAATGAATATATTGATAATAATCCGCAAAAATACTTTGATATGCCATTAATGAAAAGGAACCCTAAGTTGTCTGTTCTAATTGATATTAATTTTGATAAAATGCTGGTCAAAATATTTAGAGAAATTCATTATTGGCTTAGTCTCAATTTTGATATTCCTCATTATGCTGCCAATATTAATGAAAAGAGCATATATTTATACAACATGCAGAAACATGTACTGATGGTCACTCATGATTATAATAGGTATAAAAATAGTTATGTATTTAATAAGTCGATATTTTTAAATTTGGATGTGCTTTCAAATTTTTTTCGATGTGGTGCCTTTTAATGTCCATTGAGATTAATAATGTTTAAAAATAATAATTTCCAGGCAGTGCATTGTAAGACCTGTAATTATTTTGATTTCAGTGAACAATGTTCATTAATAAAACAAAGACGTATAAAAAAATTTATAACATATACAATTAATCTCTGATATGAACCACTGATGTTGGATAGTTTAATTGATTGCCACTGTGCTAAATTTAATATGAATTTAGTATATTTTACCAGTATTTTATTTTTAATTAGCCATGTATCTTTTCTGCAACAGATTTATTTTCATAGGTTATATTCAGTTAATATTCACAAGTATAGGTATTATTTTAGTTAAGTCAGTCATATTTTTAATATTGATGAAATTGTACATTTTTTTATTTTGATTTTTGTTATATATTTTGATTTATAAATATAAATTTTGAATTGAACAGTTTGTCAAAATATAAAAATGTAACTTATTCATATTTATTATACTGTTTCGCTAAATTTTGTGAAATGATAGACATGGAAAATTTATAAATTTGGCATAGCAATTGATGAAAATTGTTGGCGCAATATCAAATATTACCTGTGAACATTAAGAATATAAAAATATCGTCTGCTCATCAATATTTTACTATGCGTTAATTTTATCCAATTTTTGACAAGGAAAATCTATAGAATTGGCACATAAATTGATTGTATTTTCATCTGAACCATCCAGTGTATTCGACGTGCCTTAAAATTTAAAAGCACATCATTTGAAAAATATGATTTAAAGTTTGTATTTTTATTTAATTGATTTTAAATTTAGTATAATAAACACACTTTCTGAAAATGAACGAAAATTATTTAAAGAAAGAATCCGATTTTTGGACAAAAAACTTTATCCTGGATTTTCAAAGCTCACATGGGCTTCTAAAGGAATTTCTGAAATGTTTATATCTGAATGTCGCTCTCATACCAGTCGGATACAAAACATTGTCAACAAATTCAAAGAAGCCAACGAGAATATTAAAAAAAATTGTCGTAGTATGAGTAAAAATTTGTTACTTCGTATTGAAGATGATTATGTATATGAATATCGAGAATTTGAACAATCCCAAGAACGACATAGATCTCTTACAGAAAGCAAATTGCACAGCATTCATAACGAAATTTCTGATATTGTTTGTACTGTATACAAGTTTTTTAAAAATGACGGAAGTGACGTTCAGAATAGTTGGATTAATTACATTGACTCTGTTGATAATATGATTGAGGAAGCTTGTATGATGTTTTGTTATATAGAAACGGTCCCAAACTTAGAATAATTGACCCTTTCATAATCGTATAAATTATGAAACTATGGTACCTCTTTAATTTTAATATATTAGCCAATTGGCTCCACTGGGTGGAACTATGGTTTGGGACTTTTTGCGTATAATTTAAATTTTTTTTAATCTTTTTGTTATTTAGTAAGTAGTAACGTCAAACAATCTTTACAGGTCATCTCTCTTGCAATAAATGGTGATGGGAA
Source organism: Intoshia linei (assembly GCA_001642005.1). Taxonomy (NCBI): domain Eukaryota; kingdom Metazoa; phylum Orthonectida; family Rhopaluridae; genus Intoshia; species Intoshia linei. The sequence goes on along the minus strand of LWCA01000325.1, from coordinate 21,420 downwards.
AACAACCATACAACCATTGTTTAAAGTTAGAGCTGTGATGAGTTTGAATTGTGTAATAAAATTCTTTTCTTTTTTTTAAAAGAAACAAATTATTATTTAGTTTTCTGCATTTGAACCAAATTTGAAATTTTTGTCTGGAATTATAAGCAGTTTATCAGCTCATTTCAAACACTCCATTTCTAATCTTAAAAGAATTAGAACTATTTTTATGAAAAGCAATATTTATAGAAATGTAATTTTAATTATTATTATAAATTTTAATTTTTAATTTTAAATTAGAGTATATCGGATGTAATTAATCATGATGAGGAAATAAAGAAAATATTACTACAAATAAACAATGGAATAAACAAAAATGCAACATTATTAGAAACTTACATTGCCACTTGGGATAATTATCGTGAAATTTGGGATATTGATAAAAAACAATTCATCAAACGTTACAGAAAATTAGAACCACATGTATCTTCCTTCGACGCAGATATCGCAAGGTCATTATTTTTTCAAACCATTACACCATCTAAAAACTAATCATTTAACCATTTTAACTTTTTAGGTATACTGAAATTTCCAACAATATAGAAGCACAAGAAACAACATTAAACATTCATTCGATATTATTAGATTGTTCACCAATGAAAGAAACATTACTAATGCATTGTAACGAATGGGAAAGTAGTTTAGTTTCCTTGCTATACGAACTATTTTTAAAAAATATAAATGAATTGGACAAATACCTAACAGAAAATTTAACAAACTTGGGTAAATCACCTAGCAGTTTGGAAGAATTGGCAGAAAGTTTAAAATTATGGGATAAAGTTAATGGTGAACAGAACGAAACTATTGAAAAATTTATACCTATATCTGAAAAATTTTCCATTTTAAAAAAGTATAACGTCACATTCACAGACAGTGAAAAAAGTTTGTACGAAGATTTATGTATTCGGTTAGTTAACTATCCTAAGGATATACTGGACATTGAAAAAAGACTGAAGAAAGAAAAAGAAAGTTTTAAAATATGTTTAACGTCGCAGGCCGATGATTTTAAAAAGACTGTTAATGCATTTATTAGTGAATTTGAAACTAATGGTCCATTTTCAAGTCAAATTCATATTAACGAAGCTTTAGCTAAAATTAATCGATATCTTAAATCATTACAAAATTTAAAAATTGATGAAAAGCGCATTAGTGATGGACTTTTCATGTTTAATAGTGATTTACACATTTCTCAAAAAATCAGTGACGCTGAAAGGGATATTGAACATTTAAAAAAAATTTGGCAGCTAAATTTTGAATGGAATGAATTTTGGAATGAATGGAAAAGGGAACCATTTTCAAAAGTTGATATAGAGATTTTGCAAGATTCTGCAGTAGAAATCGCCGAGAAAATGAAACAGTTGTTTAGTGAAGTTGAGGTGATTTTTTTATTTTTTCAGCATTTTTCAACGTTTATATAAGATTTTTGACAGTTATTATTTAAATTTAAACTCGATTTATAGAATATAAATTCTATTAATCCCTATAAAAACATATTTTTAAATGCATTAACATACATTGAAAATATATCATATTGCTCATAATTTTTAAACTATTTTAAAATGTAAGTTTTATAATATTCTATGACTTTTCATTTTCAAAAAAAAGAGTAATTTGGGATTTTGGTTCTAAGGGTATAATTTCTGAAAATTTTAAATTGAGTTTTTAATTATAGGACTCTTAATTGTTAAATTAAATGGTAACACACATACAGACATTAATTTTTATATACATTATATATTTATATTTTATATTATATATATTTCAGTTAAAATTTTATTTTCATAGTCCTAAAAAAATATATTATTTCGTGAATCCCATTGACCAATTTTTTTCATGAACCTGGGTTCATATATGGTCCCAATAGTTACAACAGTTAGTTAAAATAACAGTGCCGGTCAGCTATTTTTCGTATGATCCAATATTTATTAAATTCATTTAATTAATCACGAGTCATGACTTATCAAACTCTTACATATTTCATTGTTAATAATTTAAATTTTTGAGATTATATATAAATTTTTAGGATAAAAAATGGGAAATAATTGAAACAACAAAAAATACATTGAATAAATTAGATAGAACAATTCCTTTAATAAAATGTTTAAAAAAACCTGCCATGAGATCTAGACATTGGAATAAAATTAACAAAAATATTGGTCAAAACTTTGATGAAAATTCGATTACTTTCACAGTTGAATCTATAGTGAAAAATTCCTTTGATCAATACAAAACCGTCATCGAAGAAACAGCAGCCTCGGCTGTAAAGGAACAAATAATTGAAATGTCTCTAGGAGAGATTGAAACATTGTGGAAAAATATAGATTTTGTAGTAAAGGAATATAAAGAAAAGGGTCATTTCAAAATATTATCTAGTGAAAATATCTTTATGCAACTAGAAGATAATCAATTTAAATTAAGTGCTATGAAGTCATCATTATACGTAAAACCATTTGAAGTAAAAGTAGACGAATGGGAACGACTATTATCGTCTGTTTTGGAGACAATTGAATTAATGCTAGTAGTACAACGCCAATGGATTTATTTGGAAAATATTTTCATGGGAGAAGATGTTCGAAAACAAATGCCTCAAGAATCTCAAGATTTTGATAAAATTGATATTACATGGCTAGAAATAACTCAATACATTAATCAAACCAAAAATATAATTAAATGTGTTCAATATAAGGGAATGCAAAATAAAATGATTCACATGAATTATAAATTGGAGGAAATTCAAAAATCTCTGGATATGTATTTGGAAACTAAACGGCAAATTTTCCCTAGATTTTACTTTCTTAGTAATGAAGATTTATTGGAAATTTTGGGACAATTTAAAAATCCATTGGCAGTTATGCCTTTTTTTAAGAAACTGTTTGATAATATTCATAAAATTGAAATGAATACAATTGGAAATTTCACAAGATATGAAGCAACATCAATGAAGTCTGATAATAATGAAGTTATTCCATTTATTATGCCCACTCTTTTAGATGGACCTGTAGAATCATGGTTGTGCGATGTTGAAAAAAATATGAAATCGACAATGAAGGAAGAATTAAAAAAGTGTAAAGTCAATTTAAAAAAAAATTTTAATAAAAGAGATAAGTGGATAAAGGAACACCCTGGTCAATTATGTATTACTGCCGCTAGTATTCAATGGACTGCAGATGTAACAAAAGCATTGGGAATTATTAAAGATAAAGGAAATTCTAAAAATTTAAGATCATGTAAAAAGCGGCATATCATTATGCTTAATAAATTTTCAGAGTTGCTGAGAGAATCAATATCTAAATTATTAAGATTGAAAGTTGTTGCACTCGTGACGGTTGAAGTTCATGCTCGGGATATAATTGATAAATTATTGCGTTCTAAATGTTCTGATCCATTTTCTTTTGAATGGTTATGTCAATTACGATTTTATTGGGATCGAGAAAAAGATAATTGTATCATTAGACAAACCAATACGGAATATACGTATGGTTACGAGTATTTAGGCAGTAGTAGTCGATTAGTAATAACACCTTTAACAGATCGATGTTTTATCACCCTTACAACAGCTCTAAATTTACACAGAGGTGGTAGCCCTAAAGGGCCGGCTGGAACAGGTAAAACTGAAACGGTAAAAGACCTTGGAAAAGCAATGGGAAATTACGTCATTATAGTTAACTGTAGTGAAGGTTTGGATTATAAGTCCATGGGTAAAATATTTTCAGGGTTAGTTCAAACAGGAGCATGGGGTTGTTTTGATGAATTTAACAGAATTAATATTGAAGTTTTATCTGTTGTAGCTCAACAAATTTTGTCCATTCTATCCGCTCATGCTATTAATGCAGAAAAATTTATTTTTGAAGGTTGTGAAATTAGTATGGTTTCTACTGTTGGAATATTCATCACAATGAATCCCGGATATTCTGGAAGAACTGAACTACCTGACAATTTAAAATCAATGTTTAGACCCATTGCCATGGTAGTACCAGACTCAACATTAATTGCTGAAATTATATTATTTAGCGAAGGTTTTAAAAATACTCGACTTATTGCAAGAAAAATACACACTTTATATACATTATCCCGTCAACAACTATCTAAACAAAGTCATTACGATTTTGAATTAAGGGCACTAGTCTCCATGTTGAAGTATTCCGGAGTAAAAAAGCGGCTACACAAAGATGAAATGTCAGATGAAGAAATCTTATTACTTTCACTAAAAAATATGACTTTGGCAAAGTTAGTTGATGAAGACAAACCCCTTTTTAACGCTATAATTTCTGATTTGTTCCCTGGGATTATTATGCCAGTTATTTCATATAATGATTTAAAAAAGCACATTTATTCAGCCATTGAAGAAAAAGGGTTACAAAGAATTGAATATACAGTTTCCAAAGTTATTCAACTTTACGAAACTAAAAATTCACGACATGCAACCATGTTGGTGGGTAGTAGTATGTCAGGAAAATCTACATGTTGGTCAATTTTACAAAGCGCTCTGAATAAAATGTACAAAACACAAACTCCCACTAAATGTATAAAAACCTTCATTGTAAACCCTAAATCTGTTTCTCTGGCTGAACTCTATGGATTTTATGACCTTACAACTTCAGAGTGGACAGATGGAATACTCTCTAGTATTATACGAAACATTTGTGCAGATACACATGATGACGAGAAATGGTGTTTACTTGATGGACCCGTAGACACAATGTGGGTTGAAAGCATCAATTCGGTTATGGATGATAACAAAATATTGACTTTAGCCAATGGAGAAAGAATAGGTCTACCAGATACAGTCAGTTTATTATTTGAGACTGAAAATTTAGATGTAGCTTCACCTGGGACAGTAAGTCGATCAGGCATGGTATATTTCGAAATGGTCAACCTTGGCTGGGAACCATATGTCGCTTCATGGTTAGCTAAAAAAACATCTAAGCTTATGGTAACAGAACTCAATAATCTCTTTCAAAAATACATATTAAAAATTTGCGAATTTAAAAAAATGAATGAATGTGTCGGAATTGTATCAATTTCGAATATGAGCGCTGTTAAATCATTGTGTAATTTATTTGACAATTTACTTAAATCTGAATATTTAATGGATGATGAAAGTAATCCTCAATATTTAAGCTCAATATCAATGCTATTTCAATTTTGCTTGATTTGGTCTTTTTGTTGTTTGGAGAATGATGATAATAGGAAAAAAATTGATAATTTTATTCGAGAACTGGACGGATCGTTTCCCAACAAAGATACAATATATGAATACTTTTTTAATAAGAAAACTAAAACATGGACCCATTGGGAGGAAGAACTTAGGAGTGGATGGAAATATGACGAATCTGCTCCTTTCCATAAATTAATTGTACCAACAGTCGATGTTGTTAGATACAGTTTTTTGGCGCAAGTTGCACTTTCATCCAATATCCCAATACTGTTTATTGGTCCAACTGGAACAGGGAAAACGAGTGTAGCTAAATCTGTTTGTTCTATTCGTGAAAAAGAAAATTACAAAATTTTGGTTATAAACTTATCAGCTCAGGTAAAGTTTATTGTTTTCATTTATAAAGTATAGATTATGTTATGGTTTGGTTAGTTAAATGTTCGTACCAAACTTTGGTCCACAATTTTTATTAAAAAAATTTTTGAAAAAATTGAAAATTGAATTAAAAATATAATTTAAAAATCGTAAATATTGATAAAATCGCCGAATCAACCTTACCGATGCCCCTTTTGGGAAACTTGAAACACTTTTTGTAAAATGGTCCCTCATTTTCCCAAATTCAACATATATAAAATTGTATTTTGACTATCACAGTGTGTCAAATTTAAACTGTCAAGCCCAGACCGAAGGTGGCTCGGGCTATATGATATTAATTTTTATAATTAATATTCTTAATCTTAATCTTAATATTACTTAATATTAATATAATAATTTATTTATTATATTCATGAATATAATTTTTTTAATGCTCAATTTGGAAAAATGAGGCTCTTATTTTACAAAAATTTTGTCGAGACCCCCAAAGAGGGTCTCGGGTATAATAGATTCAGCACTGCTTTAGTCTATGTAAAATTTTGAATTTAGAATTTTTAAATACAGTTTTAAATTTCGGTCAATTAGATATGTTATTATTTCATTTAAGTAAGTTTCAAATATTGTCATATTTTACAAAACTCAAATTCAGTGACGTTTTATGTAGTCGATATGTAATTATTGACAAGAATTTAGACAACATCAAGCGATGTACAAAGTATGATTGAAAATTGCGTAGAAAAGAGGACAAAAGGAGTATATGTACCGCCTAGTGGGAAAAAATTGCTTATATTTATGGATGATTTTAATATGCCATGTAAAGATGACTATGGATCACAACCTCCTCTAGAATTGATGAGATTATGGATGGATAACGGGTTTTGGTACGATAGAAAAAAACAAAACATCAAAAATATCAAAAAAACATCATTAATGTGCGCAATGGGTCCACCCGGAGGAGGTAGAATGAAAATTTCACAACGAATAATAAATAATTTTCACGTTATAAACATACCATTCCCTCAGGAATCTCAAATTAAAAGAATATTTGGTTCAATGTTTAGTAAATGTTTGCAAGAATTTGAAGAAGAGTTAAAACCAATTGGAGAAATTATTACAGATGCAACTATACAATTGTACGAATCTGTAAAAAATACCTTTTTACCGACTCCAGCAAAAATGCATTATTCTTTTAATATGAGAGATATTTCAAGGATATTTCAAGGGTTATTGAGAGCAAACAAGAGTTATCATGATACAAAAAATGTTTTAATTAGATTATGGATTCATGAATGTTTTAGAACATTTTCAGATCGTTTAAACAGTGTATCTGACAAGGAAAAATTTGTTCAACTTATTACAGAAAAAATAGCAAACTTATTCAATTTATCTTTTCATAATATTTGTCCCGGTCATATTCCACCAATTTTTGGAGATTACATGTCTCAGGAAAGTGTTTACGAAGATATTTCAGATGAAACTGAATTGAAAAACAAAATTGGAGAGTATATGGAAAATCATAATAAAACGGAAAAATCTACTTTAACGTTGGTGTTATTACGGGATGTTTTGGAACACGGTATTATTTTATTATTTTTGTTCAATATATATTTTAGTTTCACGTATCTGCAGAATAATTGGACAAAGGAGAGGAAATTTGATATTGATTGGAATCGGCGGTAGTGGTCGTCAATCTTTTTCAACTTTGGCTTCATATATTTATAAATATTCAATTTATAAAATTGAAATTACTATGAATTACCGACTTAATGAATTTAGAGAAGGTTCAATTGACTTTTTAGCTTTTATAAAATTTGAATAGATATCAAAAAATTGTATTGGCAAACTGGCATCGATAAAAAACCAACTGTATTTTTACTTACAGATGATGATATCAGAAATGAATCGTTTTTAGTCGATATTAGTAATATTCTTAGTTCAGATGAATTACCAAATATCTATAAAGCTGATGAAATTGAACAGGTTTTTCAATTTATGATTATTTTATATTTGTAATTATATAAATATTATGTTATTATAATAATGATAATTATTATACTACATACATCAAGAATTATAATAGTGAGTCAGTGAAAACTTTTAATATTTTATTCTATGAATTAGCAATTTTTACGAAGTATTCGTCAGCAATATTTTTCAATGAAGGACAATTAAATTTATCCAAAACTTTAGATATGCACCGAACTTTCTGAATCGTTAAATATAAAGGATTCAAAAGATTCCACTAATTTGATATTAAAAACGTTTATGGAAAATGTTAAAGATAATCTACACATTATTTTATGTGTTAGTCCCATTGGCGAATCTTTTAGGTAGTTGTTTTTATGTGATTATTAATATGAAATAAAATTTAGAAATCGAATTCGAAAATTTCCAGCTCTCATAAATTGCACAACCATTGACTGGATAAATGATTTATCTGACGAAAGCCTTAGCCAAGTTGCATATGAATATATCGAAACTATTGAGGATGAAAATGTTCAAAAAGTAATTATTAACATTTAATAATTTTGCATGTATTTTTAATTTTAGGTAAAGAAAAATTTGAGTCATTTATTCACATACGTACACAAGACAGCTAAAGAATATAGCATTAAAATGAACAATGAAATAAAAAGAAAAACATACATTACCCAAAAAAATTATTTAGATCTTGCCGCAGGATATAAGAGGTTGAATCTTCTTAAAATTAAATTTACAAATTTTTTTAAGATTTAATGTTTTTTATATTTATAATCAATAAACTATATGACATGGTTTCTCAACCTAGGGGTAGTGGCCACTAATGATGTCGCGATAAGTTGAAATTATTTAAATCTATAAAAAAGTTTAATAAATTTTTCGGAAATGATGCTAAAAGTCATATATGATATAATCCTATCTACCTTTTCATTGGCCTAGATTTGATATTTCACACACAGAATAGTTGTAATATTCAAAAATATCATTTTTAATGCTCATTTGGGATGAATGAGACCCCATTTTAAAAAACTTTTTTCAATCCCCCAACAGGAGCATCGATACTATAGGCTCAGCTCTAAATACAATAATCACAATAAAATTAATTGTATTTTTGAATGTGAAATTCCCCGTGAAATTAATAATTAAAATAAGTGAAGTCTCGTGAAATTTTTGGTTTTTCGTAAACAGGAGGGGTTGCGAGATAAAAAAGGTTGAGAACCACTCATATTTGACTATTAGTCAAATAATGAGTTGAATATCTCACGGATATATGTAAATAATGAACGAATTTACAAATGTTGTCTTTTAATTTGGATGCTTTTTTTTCTAATTTTCTGAAAATTGTTGTTGATATATTTTTTATTTGTAGAAAGGTATTTTTACTAGACTTTTTAGACCTATGAAACGCGTAATAAATGTATGCTTTATCTGATTAAATCACGGGTCGTGTGACACGGCAAAGTCGATTATTTTAATTGTCTATTTGTCAATTCAAATATTTATTATATAATTTTATTAATTAGATTATTGTATGAAAAAAGAGATACATTGGGTTCCGCTTCTACAAAACTTTGCAACGGTTTATCAAAAATAGATGAAACACGCGAAAAGGTGGAAGCCATGTCAATAGAATTAGAAGAAGCAAAAACGAAAGTATCTCAATTCCAGAAACAATGTGAAGAATATCTAGTAGTAATTGTCCAACAAAAACGTGAAGCAGATGAGCAGCAAAAGTTTGTAAGTCAAAAAAGTGAAAAAATTGCTGAAGAAGGAGTAAAATGTAAACATATGGCTGATTTAGCTCAACATGATTTGGATGAAGCACTTCCAGCTCTCCAAGAAGCTATATTAGCTTTGGAATCATTAAATAAAAAAGATATGACAGAAATAAAATCCTATGGTAGACCTCCAGCTTTAGTTGAAAAAGTTTTGGAAGCAGTCATGATTTTGCGATGTCAAGAACCAACATGGGCTGAAGCGAAAAAACAAATTGGAGACGCAAATTTTATTAAACAATTGATGAATTTTGATAAAGATAATATAAGCGATAAAGTAATGAAAAAAATTGGACAATACTGTTCACAAACAGATTTTCATCCAGATATAATTGGAAGGGTGTCAACTGCTGCAAAGTCATTGTGCATGTGGGTTAGAGCAATGGATGTTTATGCAAAAATTTATAGAGTTGTAGAACCTAAAAGACAACGTCTAAACGCAGCACAACAACAATTGAATGAAAAACAGAATCAATTGAGGGAAGCAAAAGAGAAATTGACTGAAGTTGAACAAAAAATGAAGGATTTGAAACATGAATACGAAGAAAAGTTATCTCAAAAAGACGAACTTCGGAGAAAAGCTGAACATACAGAAATTATGTTGGACCGGGCTTCAAAATTGGTGACAGGATTAGCTTCAGAAAAAACTAGATGGATTGAAACTGTAAAGGATTTAAAAGAAAAAATGACATTTTTATGTGGAGACGTTCTTATTGCCGCAGGGTTTTTGTCTTACCTTGGTCCGTTTTTATCATCTTATCGGTATGAAATGTCTGAAAGTCTATGGATGAGTGAATTAAAAAACCAGGAAATTCTTTTCAATCCTAAATTTAATTTTAACGAATTTATGGTAGATCCTACAAAAGTTCGAGATTGGAATATACAAGGTTTACCGTCAGATAATTTTTCAACTCAAAATGGTGTAATTGCGACATATTCAAGTAGATTCCCATTGATGATTGATCCACAGGATCAAGCATTTCAATGGATAGTATCAATGGAAAAATCAAACAATCTCAAAATTATTGATTTAGAACAATCTAATTATACAAAGGTGATTGAAATTGCTATACAGCATGGATTTCCAGTACTCTGCAATAATGTAGGAGAAACTTTGGACCCTGCATTGAATCCAATTTTAAATAAAGCTATACATAATCAAAATGGAATAAATGTTATTAAATTTAACGACAAATTCATAGATTATCATCAAAATTTCAAGTTTTATATTACAACTAAACTTTCTAATCCGCATTATCATCCCGAAATTTCTTCTAATACATCAATCATTAATTTTGCTGTTAAAGAGCAAGGTCTACAATATCAGCTTTTGGGGATTGTCGTTAGAAAGGAAAAACCTGAATTAGAAGAACAAAAGGACAGTCTAGTGCTGAGCATAGCTTCCAAAAAGAAAAAATTTAAAAATTTGGAAAGTGAAATATTAAAACTATTAAACGATGCCACAGGGTCTTTATTGGATGATGAAAATTTAATAAATACTCTACAAACGTCGAAAGAAACATCACAGGAAATTTCAGATCAATTAAAAATCGCCGAAAAAACTGAAAAAAATATAGACATTGCTCGACAAGCATATGCGCCATGCGCGGAAAGGGGGTCAATTTTATTTTTTGTATTAAACGATATGGGTAAAATTGATCCAATGTACCAATTTTCATTAGATTCGTATATTGCATTATTTATTGATTCCATTTTGGCAAGTCCCAAAACTACTAAATTGGAAGAAAGGATACTTAATTTAAATAATTATCATACTTATGCGGTTTATAAATTTGTTTGTCGTGGTTTGTTTAAAAGGCATAAAATTATGTTTTCTTTCCACATGTGTATTAAAATCATTGAGGCTGCAGGGAAATTAAATAAAGACGAGTACAACTTTTTTCTACGTGGTGGAATTGTGGTAAATAGAGAAAATCAAATGGACAATCCCTGTTCAAATTGGCTGCCTGATTCTTCATGGGATAACATATCTGAATTGGACAAATTGCCAAATTTTCATGGTATTATCAGTTCTTTTGAGCAGTATGCACGAGATTGGCACATTTGGTTCACATCCAGTTCACCTGAAACGACACCATTACCAGGAGAATGGGACAATGGGTGTAACGAATTACAAAAAATATTGATTGTAAGGTCTTTAAGATCTGATCGCGTTGCATTTTGTGTAAACATGTTCATTGTCAATAGTTTAGGACTACGTTTCACCAATCCTCCCATACTACCTATGCAACAAATTATCGAAGAATCAAATTGTCACACACCTATAATTTTCATCTTAGCAACTGGGGTTGATCCTACATCCACATTATTAAATTTAGCTGATAGTGTAAACATGACCAATAAATTCCAAGCTCTATCTTTAGGCCAAGGTCAAGCACCGATAGCCAAAAGGATGATTTTAGAAAGCCTTCGAGAAGGTGTATGGCTATTTTTAGCAAATTGTCATCTTTCTCTAGATTGGATGCCTCAATTGTACAAAATAATTGAAAATATTGAACACCAAAACCCTCATAAAGATTTTCGGTTATGGTTATCTAGTAAACCAATAGATAAATTCCCGATATCTATACTCCAAAGCAGCATCAAAATTACTACCGAACCTCCAAAAGGTATAGCTACAAATATGCAACGTCTTTATTCATTTTTGAACGAAGACCAATTTGAAAGATGTCAAAAGATTGGCACTTATAAAAAATTATTATACAGTCTTTGTTTTTTCCATTCTGTCATTATAGAAAGGAAAAAGTTTATGATGCTTGGATGGAACATTCCTTACGAATTTAATGATTCAGATTTTGAAGTATCCGAAAATATTCTATGTATATATTTAGAGGAGTATGATTCTCCTCCATGGGAAGCTCTTAAATTTTTAATAGCTGGAATTTCATATGGTGGTCACATTACGGATGAATTTGATAGAAGGCTTTTAATGACATATATAAATGACATGTTTAACGATGAAGTTATTAATGTACCACAACGTAAACTTACAAGTTTACCATCCTATTACATACCCAAAGATGGGCCAATGAGCAGTTATATTGATTTAATAAAACAACTACCAGCTGTCGATGTTCCAGAGCTTTTTGGGCAGCACGTCAATGCTGAGGTAACTTCTCAAATTGAAGAAACTAAGAATTTATTTTTGACATTATTATCTCTTCATCCTCAAGATTATAGTAACTCTGTTGAAAATATTGAAAAGAATGTACTAGGTGTATGTAATATTATATTGAATCAAATTCCTAATAATATTGATTTTGATGCTACCAAAAAAATTATCGGAAGTGACACTTCACCGTTGAATGTGGTTTTATTACAAGAAATTGAACGGTACAATTGTTTGTTAGATTTAATACGCGGAAATTTAACTGAATTAATTAAAGCTATAAATGGATTGATTGTGATGTCCACTAAAATGGAAGAAATATTTACATGTATTTCTAATGCTACTGTACCCTCTCATTGGAAACTTATTTATCCTTCCATGAAAAGTTTAGGGTCCTGGACTAGAGACTTAGATAATAGAGTCAAAATGTTTAATAGATGGGCTGAAACTGCTCATCCTCCCAATATTTTTTGGATTTCTGCATTTACTTATCCAACTGGATTTTTAACTTGTGTTTTGCAGATTTATGTTCGAAATAAAAATGTAATTATTAGTTTTATAATTTAATTGTAATTGTATTGTAATACATTATGTTTTATATTCGATAACCAGACAGGCGAATTTAATTAATAATTCTAATTATCATAATTGAATTATTTTAGATATCAATTGACACTTTGGGTTGGGAATTTAATGTCTTAACAGTTGACGATTCCAATATAATAGAAAAACCAAAGGTAAATTATAATTACAAAATTTTTACGGGTACAATATTAATAATATAGGAAGGTGTGTATTTGAATGGATTTTATTTGCAAGGATCAGCATGGGATAAGAAAAATTCGGTAATCATTGAATCAAACCCAATGCAATTAATCAGTCCAATGCCTACAATTCATTTTAAACCCACTGAAGTTAAAAGACGAAACCAAAAAAATATTTATATTTGTCCCTGTTACTATTATCCAAATCGAGCTGGAAATGTCTACAGATCATCATATGTCGTTTCCGTAGACCTTAAAACAGGAACTGAAACACCTGAATATTGGATTAAAAGAGGCACTGCTCTCTTGTTAAGTCTGGATTGAATTTATTAATCAAATTAAAATATATTTACAGTGTTTGTAATATGATTATAATTTTTTATAAAGTTCCAAAATCGGTTGCAGAATATATACTGGTCAGTGTTAGCATGAATTCGATAAGTACAATATTACATTTATCAATCTATAAGTGTAAATTTCATTGACTACCCGTTAATACCCGTAAAGTTTAAACTAAACATTTGATTATCACTGAAACCCTTATCTCATTGATCTTTGTTTATCAAAATTAAAATTAGAAAATCATTTTAACTTAAAATTTAAGACGGTTTTGATGGGATAGTTAATCTACATAAGGCCTAAAAATATTTGGTCTTCCAATAATAATTGAATTTAATCCACAGCCCAATAAAAATTTCAAAAATAGATCATAAAAATATTTATCAAACAATAAACAAGGCTGCATAATTTTAGCTACCTTTTCCACGTGTATAAACTGGGCATAAATATACACAAAAATGTTGATAATTTAAAATAATTTTTTGAAAAATTGCATCGCAGAGGGTGTTCAGTATGTTATCGGTTCTGGTATAATCATGTTATAATCTGGTTCATTAGTTAGTTACTTACAATAATTTAATATGGAATAAGATAAAGTTCAATATTAAATATATTGTTATGAACACACTGAAAATTTGAAGAAATAAACATGTAAACTACGTTTAAATTAAAATATAATAAACATTGTTTAGTAGTTCATTTATTATCGTTCATTTTTCAATGTGTTTTGTATTTTCGTTTTATTTTTAATTTTTTTTTTACATTTTACTAATATGATAATTGTTTTAAAGTGTTTGAATCCATATAATAAATTGATGATTTCATAGTTACTCTGATTTTAATGAGGACTACTTTTATCTGATTTTATGGATCTATTTAGTGCATGTGATGATAACATAGTTGATCTGACAGAATATGATTGTCTCTTCGCCCCTATCTGATTGCACTAGTATTTTTCTTATTTAAGATTGTGATGACGATACTTGTCTGGAAGTTATGATGACATCCCACCAAGATCTCTGATTTAAGCAATTTTGTTTTTTGCATGTGATGATAACATAGTTGATCTGACAGAATATGATTGTCTCTTCGCCCCTACCTGATTGCATGTATATTTTTCTTATTTTAAGATTGTGATGACGATGCTGGTCTGGAAGTTATGATGACATCCCACCAAGATCTCTGATTTTTACTTTTGACTCAAAATTTTACCACTGATCGCACTTTTTTTCAGAAAATTTTTTTAAGGGAATGTAGACCAAATGAGTTTTGAAACCTGATATATTCAGGACTAAATATTTTAGTCGGGATTTCTGGCTCAGGAATTAAAACCAATATCTTAAAGTAGTGATTCCCTACTTTTTTACTAGCTAATTACTTCCTTATTTGGGCCCTCTAACAAAATTGTGATAAAAATATATGATTATTATAAAAAAAAAAGAAGACATTCAACTTCAACAATATTTGACTTACCGGTTAAGCAACACTGTCTTAAAGTGAGCGGCAATTAATTTTTAATTTAATAATTAATTAATCCCTAATTTTAATAAACATAATCTATTTTAAAATAATTACATCCAGACCTCAATACCACCATTTTGGTGTTTTGATATTTATGTGAAGATAATTTTTTATTTTTAAATTCTAGGACCATTAATTATATAAAATTTTTTGTTTTACATTTGTTTGTTATCACGTCTGTTAATAAAATAAGTTTCACAAAAAAATGGTAAACAGTAAGTTTTTTTGTTGAAAATGAATGTTAACATTGAAAATTGTTATATATATTGTAACACTATTAAGACTATTGAATGTTTAGATTTTTAATTTTTCCATAACTTTCTAAGAAGAATTGCCTCATTTGACAATTTGGAGTCCAAATTTTGGACTCAAACATTTTTTTCTATAAAATATTTACAAAATAAAAATTTATTTTAAATGGATCAGCGCGCGCTGGCGCACCTATCAAGAATCACTGGTCGACGTTTTATCATATATCCAATTAAAATACTTGTATTTAAAATTGTTTATGCATTTGATATAAATTCCATTTCACAACCTATTACAGTCAACCCTCTATAACGTGAACCCTCTATAACGTGAACTTCTCCAATAATGAACAACAAAAAAAATTTGTTATCATCTACTATGAAAAAAGTAAATGAATCGTGAACATTCTACTACGTGAACGATGAACATGATTTATTCAAATTAAAGTGAAGTTCTAATTGTTATTCACAATTATTGTATACAAAACGTGCATTTCGAAAATTTTTTATTTTTGCAACATGAACAAAGAAAATTTAAAAAAAAGAAAAGATTTAGCTGCATCTACAAAGAAAGAACTAATTCATTTTGTTGATGAAGACAAAGTAATAAACAACGTTTTCTTGCTTCAAAACACAATGTATACAATAAAAATTGAAAAAAATAATACATATGAAGAAAATCTACTAATGTCTGAACTTGAAGACGCAAAAATCTTACCTGTTACATTATGTCTTTCCATTAAAAGCTAATTATCATGCTAAAAAATTAACAACATTTTTTATGATTCATAACCCAGAAAAATTATCTAGTGTATGGATTTTAATGCAGGAAATAAAGTCTGAAAAATTGGCAAGATCATTAAAAATAACTGATTACTTTGGTTCTACTTAAGAAAGAAAAAAATAAATTGATATAATTTTTATAATAATGTTTATTATTTATTTATCTTTGTAAAATGTAAAATTAATAAATAAGTTATATATTTTTTTTGAATTGATACATCAACTTTAATTTTACGGTTATTGTGCAAATAAATGTTTTGTTCCACTTTTACCAAACTTTAATGGAAAAATCCCAATTTTACCAACCATTAATGGAAAAATCAAGTTTTACTAAACCTTAAGAGAAAATCCCACTTTTACCTACCAATAAATGCATATTACTTTTTAACGACACTTATGTTTCATAAATATTCATTCACTAATTTATTATTTTTACAAATAAGCGGATGTATATTAAATTTTGATTTTTAGTAAAAATATTTGGATTTAAGTAGACACGCATTTTAAAATAACATTTTACACTTGAAATTTAATTGTTTTTTTAATATTATTTCAGACTTCATATATTACGCTGTAATATGAAGACTTATAAAATTTGTTAGCATTATTTTTATATTAAACAGGATTGACTGTATTAAATTAAATTAAGCCTTTAAATCCCAAATTCGTATAATGCTTCCGTGTGAACTACAAAGTGTGTACATTGAGGAATGATGCCATTTCGCCAAAGATGCACCCTCTAAAAGTGAAAGATATATAGTACATGATATACTTCTTTGCCACCCAAATTATAGTTGATTCAAACACATCCAGGTTTATAAGTGTAAATTTTATGTGATTCTATGTGAAAATTAACTTAGTTTATGCGTCGGAACGAAATGAGTTATTATGAAAATTATGATTTTTAAATTGTTGGGACAGTCAGTTTTCTAAATAACTAGTTACACATACACAGACAGACACACTTTTAGCAAATATAACTTTAAGTATTTAATTTGAAGGGATCAACAATAGTACAAACCAGACAAACTAATTGGTACAATATTTAACGCTTAAATACTAACAGCCACGTTTTAATAAAAATAATTTAAAAAACAAATGTAGTAAATATCTATGGATATTTACTATTTACTAAAGATATATTGATACTATATGTTACTATACTGTCCAAGAATCTTAATTATTATTTTAAATTATCATTGTATAATTAAACACTTACTTGAATAATCGACTTCTTTACAAAATAATAATTAACTCTTACAAGATGCGAGATTCTACCCAAAGAGACAGTTTTGTTGGATTGATCAACTCCTCGATAGACTAGATAGACTGTATTTTTCGAACGATCACGGTGATTCATTTATGTAAATCACAAACTGTAAAATTTCTTATAGACACCGGCTCTACCGTCAATTTGATTACAGCAGCCATACTGGCAAGTTTAAACTATACGTATAAACTCGAACCAACGNTTATTATTTATTTATCTTTGTAAAATGTAAAATTAATAAATAAGTTATATATTTTTTTGTGATTGTTATAATACCAACTTTAATTTTACGGTTACTATGTAAATAAATTTTTTGTTCACCATTTCTACGATCATGAACACTTAAATATTCGAGTCCCAAATGTTCACTTAGTAGAGTGTTGACTATGCTAAAATTGTGCTATTGTTGATAATGTTTTATCAACTCAACCCATTAAAATGTAATGTAACTAAAGCAAGAGTTTGAAAATTTATGTACAATTTTAAAGGAAAATAACATTATAAAACATTGGTAAATTTTGCATTTTCTAAAGTATAGTATAAAATGTGACTCAACATGTATATTTACCTAAAGAAATATATTTTGATGGCTGTGTCAAATTTTCCAAAGCGGAATCAAAACCTTGTAAATTTGATTTTATGTTGACATTCTCATTGCAAGAATCATTGAAATTGGAATCAGATGATACTAATTTAGGCAAATTTGACTGATATGTGTAATTTGCTACACTTGTCTGGTGTTGGTTATAATAATATTTGTTAGGATTAACACATTTGTCTTTTGTGTGCTTTTTTGTAAGATTGATTGACTCTAAATAAAATATATATAAAAAATGTATCAAACATCGACAAGTTGTACTAGGATTCTGATGTCCCGTCTAGGCATCGATTTATTACTGTAATCAGTTAGGTTATATAACATAACCTAAACAAGTAACTAGGAATAACAGTAAAATATTTGTACAAATAATGTAATCAATGATTATTACTAATCATTCTAAAATAATATTTTTAAAATTTACCATCATTTTTTTTAAAATTTTTTTCTTTATTTTCAAAAGAATCACAATATGAATAAGTTGAATAAAAATCATCACTGCTACTACTATCGACCCGTTTATCAATGTTTTTTTTGTCCTTTGATTCGCTCATCAATGCTTTCGGTATAATTTTGTTGTAAATTTTCTTATAATTTGGTTTCATTATGCAAGAACAAGTAGTCTCTAAGTACATCAAGTTAAATAAAGAACGTACATTGTACCCTATTAAGACGCAGAACGGTTCTACACGAACGAAGCGAAATATTCATAAAATAAATTCATTCTGAACATTATATAAATAGAAGAAGAGAAAGAGAATAGAAGAAATAGAAGAACATAAAGACTTAATAGGGATCAATTATTTTAGTCAAAACATGTCATTTAATGAAATTGAAATATGATTTACATGATGTAAATAAGATTCAAATCTAATGACCTAAAAATAGTCAAACTTGAAACAATTATAAATAGTGTGTAGAACCCCAGCTCTAATAAAACATTATATACCTTTACCAACTAAATATTTTGATTTTATATTAATTTCTGGTTTATCTTTATTGTGTGCATTAAATATCTGCGGATTTTTATAGGATATATTCCAAGGTGAACAAATGGAATTTTCAAAATTTTCATTTGTCATAATTGATAAATCTACAACATGAAAATTATCATTAAAACAATGCATAAATCATACATTACGTCAGAACTTCCCAAACTGAGTGGAGAGAAACTATAAATGCATTTTCACCAATATCATACTTCCATTGTATTATGTTTCTAAAGGTCAATCTCGGTATGTAAAATTTTTTAAATAGTTCAAAACTCATGTTTCAAAATAGGACCCCCAAAATAGGAAAGCACTGAATCATGTATTAAAATACAATTAAACCTTATTAACAATAATATCAGTTATTCAAAAATACCGGATACGGAAGTATTGAAAGTATAATAGCATTGTTCTGAAAAAGTGGGTTTATCTACAGAATGTATAATATATCCATATTTTAATAAGCTTGCTGCATATTTTTTTGCGTCTTTACGTACAACAAACCCATCAACATTTGTGTATAGCCAATCTACTACGTCTGATCCTATTACAGAATTCGGAATACTTAATTTCAACCATGAACGGTTGCGGATAATTAATCCAGAGTTTGGCTGACACATTGCTTTTATTATTGTTGTCATATCGGTATTTGAGGTTAAGTTTAAGCCACAAAAATCTAAGCATTTTTAAGTATAATTTTTGATTATATTAATTATAACAGAATTTATTCCTAAACAGGTTGATGAACTCTTTGTGGAGGAATCATTCATAGTAAATGAGATATTAAAAGCTTTCATTGTTCAAAACAGATGAAACCACCACTTTCAAATATAAGTGAAAATTAAATTACCAGTTTCAGGTAAAGAGCTAGTCAGTGATGCTGTTGACGATTTTAGAGAAATTGAATGACGTTTGTTTTTCAAAATCCTACTTTGTTGAGTCCATGCCGAGGTTTCAATTTCGTCGTCCATTTGCTCAGATTGACTAAAATCTACTGCTCCATCATTCCAACATTTTGCAACCATTAGTGTTAATTTTCTAAACTTTTATTGTATAAACAAAGCACAAGGCCGAGGCCGGAATCATATTCTAAAAAATTGGTAAAAATGTCAGTCTTAGTTAAGTATTTTAAACAACCGATAATATGAAAATTAAATAAAAATGTGAGACTGAAATGCTTACATCCTTACTTGTATAATATGATTTGTTTGTCTGTGTGTTATCGTTTATTTCAATAACTACCAGTCTTAGAATTTTTTAAAGTCCACATTTCTATTACAGTTTGAGAACTCTTTTATTTGTCAGTATTTAATTACCGAAACTGTCAGTATTTTAAAAAAAAATTGTCCGTGTAAATATTAAAAAGTCAGTAATATAATGTACTTTATTAGTATTCAATTACATATTTGTCAGTTTTTGTTTATGTTAAGTTACTCCACAAAAAAGTATATAGAAATAAACACATTTTATAAAGTAATATTTTGTCATTAAAAAAATTAAATTGTTAGTAAAAAAATTAAACTGACAGTAATAATATTAAATTTTCATTAAAAAAAAAACTAACCTAAAAAAACCTAAAATACTGACGCTATAAATACAAGCATTAAAGTTTTTTCCAGGTGCTAGTAAGATGAATATCAAACTCCAAAACTCACATCTTACTGGTCAAAAAGCCCAATTCTCCTTTTTTCAAAAAATCAAATCGATAGAATAATTTACTTTAAAGTAAAAAGTTCCACAGTTCCACCTAAAACAAGTTTGGGAACCACTCCTTTAAAGGATTGATGATAGTGAATAGTAGGATTTTTAAGTTAGATTTTCAACGCTAATTTATTTTTTTGGTAGATTTATTACTAATGTGCCCTCGGCAGAGCTAGGTGCTTTTTGTACGTGGTATATAACAGTCAACCTAGTATATGTAAGTATACATTGTATTTGTATGATCTACATTATAGTATGTATATTTAAAAAAATACCCTCCTTTCTCGACTGCTTCACGTAAATAATTTACAGCTTTGTTATTATTTATATTTCCAAAATAAATGTTGTTGACTTCCAAAATCATGTCGCCTGGGTCAATTCTACCATTCTTATAAACTGCGCCGTCTTTTCTGATTGAGCCAACATATATACCACCATCACTGTGTTCATCAGATTGACCAACAATGCTTATTCCAAGAAATTTATAAAAATCCATATCAAGTGTTACTTTTATCACTTTTAGTGAATTATTTGTGTCAGTCATGCTTGTCATTGAAAACTAAAAATATTTATAATCAAAATATACATGTATTTCTATCCTTTACTTATATATAAAATTGAATGTATGTGTTATACTTACTTATATAACACTAGACAACAAAATAAAACTTTTTTCGAGGATCTGCATTAGACTCATGCAAATAAAAAGCTGAAATTTTCCTGATCAACATGATGCTTCTCTTTTTAATTTTA
>LWCA01001199.1:0-11090 GCA_001642005.1 Intoshia linei | reverse complement strand
GGGGGGCGGTAGGCAAAAGGAGTTTGGAAACCCCTGTTTTAAAGTATTTAGATTACATTTTTACATAATAAATCATATTTATTATTTTGGATTATGAACAAAAGTAAAAAATATTTAATAGTTACAAAATATGATGCATGTCTTTTTTAAAAAGAAATAGAGTGCCGTAAATAGTAAAAATGATCAAATGCGACCCCCCCCCCCATTTTAACTGTACCGAGGGAAAAATTTTTAACAAGCTGTACACCATTTTACTTAAGGCAAACAAACAATGACATATTTTTTTGATTTTAAATTTTTGTACGAAAAAAACTACTTTTTGTTCTTGTACTATAAACTTGAAAAATTTTTCTAATCCACAGAAAATCTTTTATTTGGTTACGATGCGCTAATCAAGACTCACTGTCATGAATCATGACCAGTATCTTCTCAAATTTTCCGTATATTCTTATTTACCCATAGACAGTATAAAAGTACGTATACAAAAAATCAAATTTAAAAGAAACTAAATAATTATAATAATATAATTATCAATTAACATAAACGTAAATTGAATATAATCTGGGTAACGGTTTTACGCGTACTTTTGCAATGTTCTCAGTTTAGGTAATATTTCGAATTTTCGTATTATAAGTCAATGAACACTCTCAAAAACTGATATTGCATGTTCATATAGGACAGACTTTATAATATAGTGATATAGATATTAATAATTTCATAAAAAAGAAAACAAGTAAAAACGGTTTCGATTGAATGAAAAGTAATTACTTGGATCTATTAAATTCTATTTTTAACAAATTGAATGATAACCGACAGATAAAAGTAAATTTAATGATTAGATATATTTATAAATCAAAATGTTGGGATAAACTTATTTGATTAAACAGATTCGATTGAACTCTGATAAAATTTGAAATATGACAAGTATACATAGTACAAAGATGACTTTTCAAAAAGGAAAAGAAAATTTTTAAAAACGAGGGTTACTTTTACAATTATGAAAAAATTAAAAATTAAAATAAAATATAAATTAAATACATTAATTAAAAATCTTCCATTATATTAATAAATTTAAATGAGTACTAGAGTCCTTAACCCATTCAAACAAATTATGTTCAAGATAATGCGTAAAAACACTAGACATAAAAAAGCATCACGCTTAATTAATTATTTAATGAAGACAGTTGGTAATTGTTGAAATCTCCATTGAAATTTATTAAAACTGTATACGGTGATTTCAATGAATAATTTTACGCCCACAAGTATGGAAAAGCATGTAATATACATTGTACAAATTCTTGAAATTTTAAACTTAATGAATGGCATTGTTTTAAATATTAATCTATTGTTTTTATTCAAAATTGTTAATTAAAATTAAAATGGTGCAAATACTTAATTTTACATTGTGAAATATTAACATAATATACAAAATGTAGAATAATTTTGGAATTTAGTAAAATTTAATTTTACTCATTATCATATTCCAAATTTCAATTACAATGCCATTAAAATAAAATACGATGAGTCAGATTTTTAAATGAAATCATAAATACAAGATTTCACAGTTGAATACATTGATACAATGGATATAATAAAAGTAACTTGAACTGGGATGAATACAAAACATTTTACACTCGTTTGTATCTAAATCTACATATTCCAGTGATTTATGACTAATTAAATATAAACACATTTTTGATCTTTTCTGGAAATCATCCAACCTTGGACTAGATTGATAACTTTTAATGTAATACTAAACGAAACTTTTAAACTTTTTAATGTCATAAATTATAAAATTGAGTACTTGACATGGAATTAATGTGTACATTTTTGACTTGGATTTTAAATAATTTTGTTTTGGGTGATTTTGTTGAAATTCTTATCAGTATTTAATTGTATAGTTGGACCGGAAATGCTATTGATTAAGATTTTAAGTCTATACATTTTAATAATTTAATAATTTTAATTGTCCATTTGTACATTAAATAATTTTCATTTATTCATTTTGTAATATAAATGTATTGTTAAATTTATGTGATGTTTTAAACAGAATGTATAGGCATGGTGTGCAATTTTCCATTTGGGATCTAATTGTAAAATTAAAAAAATTAATTATATAGTATATTAAATAACGGTTTGTGAAGTCAAGTACAAGATAAATACGACAATTCAGTGACACATGTTAATAATGATGAGTAGTTATATTGTAGAAATTAAAAAAGCCGAAAAATCAATCAATTAAATTGAATAATTTCAATTATACGGGATTAAAATTAAATTCAAGATGTAGTCTTTAATGTAAATCTTTTAATTTAATAGCCAGCGGCAATTTATAAACACAAGATTCAATTAAAAAATTTTAATTAAAAATTAAACATTTAAAAATGTTCAATAATTAATAATAAACAAAATAACATCATTTGGTTCAACACCTCCAAGATTTATCCAAAAACTTGATTTAAATATACTGATTAACTCTATATGTTATTCTCATGTGGATAATATCCACAAGTAGATACAAGTGTGATACTTTGGATATAATTCTCCGATATTTATAAATTGATAAATCAAAACTTATTAATTTTTATAAATTTAAAAAATTTTCTTCAATTAGGATAAGTCGTTATGACATGTTCTGAATACTATTGGGGAAAGATTTAGAAATTAAAACGGGTTAATCAAATTCAGTTATATTTAAAAAACAATGTATAAAAGTCCGCATCATAGAAACTGAGTGTCAGCTCCAGTGGCCCATATGAGTAACCTGCTTTAAATAAATTAAATATATATTACTTTTTTAAAACAGTTTTGAGAGGTAGATGGATATTTTCAATTTTTCTAATTTTTCCATGTAAAGATGCCATTCGAATATAGACGTTAATATCAGACACGTGTATTGGCTTTTCAGATTCTTTGTTAATTTCTGCAAACATAAAATTTAAACGGTCGGATAATCTAAAAAAAACAATACTCTTAAAATTAATCCTTATTAAACGGTAAAAAAAATTAATGAAAAAAATACATTTCGTCTTCCTGAAAATCAGTTAATATGTCAAATTTGAATTCTTCAGGGTAAAGTAATCTCAATTGCCATGTTAAAGCTGAATCCACCAATTTTACCGGTTTTACTTCATGAGAACTTAAACATTGTTTAAATTTAACAACATCAGAAACATTCAACAATTTAATATTTCGTTTGTCCTAAATTAGTTTTATCATAATAAATTTTCAAATTTTCAATCTTTAAAAGTGTGAATCAGTCAACTCCAAATGACCTGCCATTGAATTTACTGGAACGCCATTTTTTTAAAATTAATTAATAATAAAGTCGATTTTTTATGTCATGTTCAGTATGACAAAGTAAACAAAATTCTAGTTACATGTATATTGTATTTATGAGCTATCCTTGATTTTATAGAATCGAATATCTGTGTGTTACTGTTTAATTTAAAAAATAAAAGTCGTAGAATTTAAAAACCCCAAATTTTAATAGTTTTTAAAATAATTCAAAATTTGTTTTAGTAATAAAAAATGACCATACTTAATTTTTCATTGAGATTATACTATTTAGCATTTATCATTCATTATGAGCAAAGATATTAACTGATTTGCTGATAAAAATTTATTACCAGCATTACACATTTTTGGTATTATAGTAGTACCAGCATTTCTAGTTTTATAACCAGCAAAATTAAAAAATTAGTTTATTTTGTAAAATACATTATTGCAAACTTGCCAAATTTTGGGATTTTATCCCAAAACCTAAACTACCGCTAATTTATTATTTTAAAAATTCAAGGTTTAATAAAATGTAATAATATTTAATAAAAAATACCGTTTAAATACCTTTATGTAAAAACGCCTTTCTTACAATTTTACAAAAACCTTTCAATCCAACGCCAAAATAACAAGTTCAATTTTATCAATCTTTAAGCATAAATTTAAGGTAAAATCTATTTTCATACATTTTTTTGTAAACTTTTATTTTACGATTTTACTAAAAACCTGACTAGAATAAACTCTTAATTCAGCCACAAAATAAAAAACCAAAATTTTAGCAACGATGAAGGAAAAACCCTTTTTTTCAAGTACTTAGTTCTAAACATTAACAATTTGTGGCTCAAAAGCGTCAGTTTACAAATTAGTCATTTATATATTTAAAAAAAATTGCTGATACCAGCAAATCGACTACGCTTAATTATGAGAGAATAAAAAAAGTCATAAAACTTTAAAAATCATACATTCAGTGACATTTTTTAAAATCATTAACATTATCGTAAATCTTACCACGAAATACCATTTTTATGAAAATGAAAAGTTTTATTTCAGTAGCTATTTTATATTATATTTTACACTAATTACACTAGATATATTTAAGTAAATTTATCACGAAATCCCGGGAATTTTGTCCCTGACACACTCATTAGTTTATCATTCCACCTGAATAATATAAGATTTAATAGTGTAATCAATAATGACAGCACATTACAAAAAATTTAAAATACCACAATTTCATCAAACAAGTCCATATAATAATCGTATTGTTTCCGAATATCCATAAATTCAACAGCATTCTTTTTCTCAAATGTAATCTATTATTAAATTTTAAAATTTTTCTCCAATTTACAAAATTCAACATACATGTATCAATTCTATTAATTCAATCGTACCCAGAGGCGAACCTACCATGCTCAGGTCAGTGTGTTCCAATCAGTTTCACTAGGCTACACAAATTTTAATCAACTTTTTAATCAACTGGTACGCATTAAAATTAACATTGAAACCATTAACATTGTCGTAAATCTCAGCCTTAGAAACGTATATTTTCATAATCAAAACCACAAATCACCCTTTCTTAAAAATTTCAACTTCTGTTTCTATAGTTTTAACTCTCAATTTTCCCAACTTTTTCTAAATCCCTAGAATGGCGAGTTATAGAGAGAATACTGTATAATTATAAATTAATTTAATGTATTAAATTCAGCTGGGAGAAAATAAAATTCAGTTGGGTGAAAATGAATTATAGTTTGGCGAATTTAAAATGGTATAGTATATTTTAAAATTTGGTCATAAATGAAGTAATGATTGGTGAAGGAATTATAAAAAAAGGTTGAGAACCACTGCTCTAGAAACTAAATACTGAATACAACACTTAGTGATGATATCCTTTTTAATCATTTTTTTCACATTTTTGATAATTTTTCAAATTTAAATTTATATTTTTTTGTACTATATTTTAAAGAGAGGTTTAGAGTATTTTTTTGTACATAAATTTTAAAGAGGGTAACAGTTTTTTTAGTGTTAATTTAGTTTGTTTCAGTTTAATTATGTAAGAGGTAGAGTTTGAAAAATATGAATCTCTAATAGTTTTCGAGGATTAGATTTTATGGCAAATTTAATTTCAGAAATTGAATCTTTAAAGGCAAGAAACTCCATTCATCAAAACAAAACATCTAATTTTTTAAAATGTACATTTGGTGAAGATTTTAAAATCATGAATATTATAGATTTCAATTTCAAAAACTTCCACCTTCATGGTCAAAACTACCAATTACCCATCCTAACTTATATAAAACTCTTTGTGTGTTTTATATAATTGAAAAAACTAATAGTTCCAGAATTTAAAAAATATCACATTTAATGCCGCTTTTTCCAGTTAAAATAGATACAAAATTTCAATATTATGTTAATCCGTCATGTTCAAAAAAGTAATGTACTGTTTACCTTTTATAAGGATTTTAGCTTTAAATTTGTTTATATGGATAATTATGTTGGTAATTCCTTTGATGGATGTATCATGTTTCGTGGACCATTTTGTGTTTCTAAATTAAATTCTAGCTCATTTATTTTGGTTTTTACGAAATTGATTTTGAGTTTATAATAAATTTTATGTATAGTTTTTGAGTAATGAAACATGGTTATATTATATAGTAATACCTCACTATAACGAACCAATTCGTTCCGAGATCTTGTTCGTTAAGCAAAAATTTAATTTATATTGACACAATGTAAAAACGATAGTTATTTTCGCCCATTTTTCTATTTTTTTGTGTTTTTTAATTTGTTCGTTAAGCGAGGTATTACTGTAATTTGAAATAATGAATATTACCTTTTCTTGAATATATTTGTCATACAAATCTTTGCATTCAATTTGAAAATTTTTCTAATATAAATTACTAAAAAAAACTAGAAAGAATACATAATTTCCGTATAATTTTCTGAAATTTTCAAAATCTTTAATATATATACAGCATTTTAAACACCTTTGGAATGACTTAAAATTATTTTTATCAAACTTTAGGCACATTTTTCCATAATTAAAAGCAGATCGATAATTTTCTACAAAAACATATATAATTTCTGTGCCAAATAGCAATTATAACAGGAACCAATATAATACAACAAAAACCCATTTGAAACCATCTTTCGAGTAATACAGTGTTTTCCGTGGATCCATGCGTCCCTTTGGGTACGGATTTTAATAGCCGGTTAGCGGAATTTTTGATATTACTTTTATCGCCAAGAGTATCAATAAGTAAAGTACACTGATGTTAATTTTGAAATGATATTACTCTATAACAGGAATGTAAAACTCAATTTGCTTGGCTGACTAAATGTGAAAAAAAATTATTACGCGGGCCGCACAAAAAAATCTTTACTCAAAAAATTATGTTAAAACTAAGATTTAATTAATTTATTAATAATTTTAATTCATAAAATGAAATATGAAATAATAAAAATGGAATAAGTGTAAAAATAATGTTAAAATTGTAATAATGAATAAATAAATCATCAAAAATATATGAAAAAACTGTAAAATAAAAAATATGTGTAAAAAATAAAAATTTACATTATAACGCGGGCCGCATAATTGATATTCCTGCTCTAAAATATATTTGTTTTGCATAATTTAGGAATATTGGGTAATAAAATGATAATAATGTTTTTTGACCTGATTCATAACCATCAAAGGAAAATACTCTTCAGTAGTCTGATTTTATAGATAGATAGACTCATCAAATTTTCCACAAGTAAAGATCAATGAAAAAATTATAATGCATATAAAAAATACCTAAATAAAAATTGGCGGCAGACCGATTATTGTACAGTTGACCAAAAAGTAAATTGACCTCATTCCCTTCAGATTGAACTTTTTGAGTAATGAGAATATTGAGAGCCTCAGAATAATATTCGATTGCACATGTATAATCCTTCTTACCAAAAAACCCATTTCCTTCATTCTTATGCTCCAAAGCATTAGAATAGGGGCAATGTGCCGGATACTTCAATTCCTGGAGACCTCTAAGCATACTACTCTGTTCAATATCCTCAGCAGTAACACTGTTCTTGTTGAAAACTTTCTCCAACTCTTCCATATGCAATTAAATATAAAGTTCGTTTACTATTAGTTGCTAGCAACAAATGTCAATTAACATTTCTTGAAACGTCGAAGTATTCTTCACATTTATTTGAATTAAGTTTATTCTTTCATTGTATAACTTTAACCATATTTGGGAAAGCAAACATATTAAATAAACACTAGATTGTTTTATACTGAAATTATGGCTGTATGTATTAAATGTAATAACCAAATAAAATGTACTTGCCCCATTGAAATGATAATAACGGACCCGAAAAAAAATGCTAAAAAAACTAAAGGACGTCTCAAAGTTAGAATGGAACGAATTACTAATAAAGCTAGACGTTATACTACATTCTGCAAACGAAAATCTGGTCTAATGAAAAAGGTTACTATTAACAATTAAATTAAAATTAAATTAATTTTATTTAAATTTTATAATATTGCCTTTTTTATTTAACACGTAACAATTTTAGGCTTACGAGCTATCTCAATTGACTGGTGCAGAAGTAATGTTATTGGTAGCAAGTGAGACGGGCCACGTTTACACTTATGCTACAGATAAATTATCTCCAATAATTAGCAATGACAAGGGCCGTGAATTATTTGCTTCTTGTCTGTCAGTAAACATTGATCAACCTACCAAACCTTCAAATCCTGAACCTCAAAAAAATATATTACACCCTTGTCAATACGACGATATCAATTCGCAAGATAAATTTACTTAATGAAAACATTTTTCAAATATTGTTTTATTTGTATTGTTAATTTTTAAATACAATGTCGCATTTACTTGCAAATTTATAGGTTGCGCATTATTTTTGGTCAAGATTTTATCACTTGTGAAATTCAAAGGATAACGTGTGCAATTTTAGAAAGATTTAAATTAGTTTTATGGGAGTTTCCCATTATTGTTGATTTAGTCGTCTAAATAAATATTTATACACAGTATGTATATGAATTTTACATTGCCATTTATTTTGTTAAATTTTTCGTTTTATCACGTGTTAGTAACTTATCAGAGATTAATCATGTCATGTGTGGTTTAACCAATTAGATTATTGCGATTGTTACGATTAGTTATGCTTGATATATATTATTAGTAACAATGCTATTTTTGGGGGTTTTAAATGTATTCCTTTTGTTGAATTGAGCAATTTTTCTACTATTAGAATTGTAAAATTTATTTTTTTTTCAATTTTTACAATATTTTTTTGAAATACACGATTTAACAAATCTTAAAGAAAAACCTATTATTCCAACCCCAAAATATAAAACATAATTTTAACAACCATAAGAGAAATCTCTTTCTCCCATTTTTTTTGAAAAATCCGATTTTACAACATCCTAATCCAAAACTCAAAATAAAAAACCAACCAAATCATGATACAAAATTTTACAAAAACATTTTTTCATAAATTTTTTATATTTTGTTTCCTTTGGGGTCCAAAAATTTAAATATTTTGAAATGGAGGTCCGTACACTATTTTAATCGCGACCAACTGATCTATACATATACAATTAAAAAAACTAAAAAAAATAAAGTGATAAACATTCAGATTTGGAAAATCTCAAATCGAAATTGGAGTAAAATTTAATACGGATAAATATAATTTATTCGAATCGTCGGTTTGAACAACTTTAAGCTTTAATTTAAATGTAATAAGTTATTAATTTATAGTGACTTTTTTTCATTAAACTTTAAAATTTAATGTTAATTCAACTGCATTTCTCCATTTTTGAATTTTTTGCATTCGAACTAAAATTGAACTTTATATATGTATGTTGCATTGAATGTGTATAACTCTGAAATGTACACATTTAATGGGCAAGTCGTAGAATGTACATAATTTTTAATTGTTTATTAGTTAATCGTAAATTAATCTAATTGAATGTTTGATTAAAATTTAAATAATTAACTATTGCATATGCAGTAGTTAACACACATAGTGTTAATTAATAAATAGATAATAAAAAGTTTGCAAATAAAACCATATACATCAATACACCCTCAACCTTAATATAGAAGATATACATAAAATGAATAAGTAAAACAAAGATTAAAGATAAATCAATAAAGAGGACAAATTTATAAATAATTATTTTTTAAAACTAGAACAACTGTGATGACAGCGACTATTGCAAAGCATTGAATTGTTTTTGCATTTACACCTATTGTTAGAAAATCCATTTTTACAATTACATTTAAAAAATTCTTGGCCCAAATCAATAAATTTTTCACGAACGGTAGATCGTAAACTCAAAACTCGATCAGGTATTTGAGGATTTATTAATCTTTGTTCGCATTTTTCCACTTGATTTCGAGTAAATTTATTTTTAATGTGACCAGCAGATATTCCTATTGTGTATTGCAGAGCCATTTTAAGGCATGGGCAATATGATCTGTAGCCTAGGGCCACTCATTAAAAAAGGCCCAAATTAATAAAAGTACTTCACAATTATATCTTAAAAAGAGGCTTCCAATTTATTAAAAAATATTACGAATTCTTCACATTTATATCTTAAGAAACAGTTTATAAGTTTTGAAGTGTGGGAATTCAAATAGCTATAAAGAAAACAGTTTAAAGAATCAAAGTTCTGGTTAATATTCAATTTAAAATATATTCTATAATGTTCATCATATAATATTGACATAAAAACTGTTTCAAATGATACTAAACATTAAAACCTTTCTATTAAGTAAATATTCATAAAAAAAGTAGGAAATCTTTGATTTTCTCTTTTTAATTTTCTGGGGTTTCTAAAAAGGGGCACTAAAATTTTTTTATCGGTACGCTCCAAATACTTTTTTGCTTCGTTCAAAACTTTAAAGGGCCTACGGCCTTTGCTTAGCCCAAGGCCACGAAGTGGCTTAAGACGGCTCTAATGTATTGGCCATCATCCACACCCGTTACAACACCAATTAAATTAGCCGGATTAAGACCAATAATTTTTTATATAATGTTATTAATTATATAATTAATTATATAATGTGTAATTTTATATAATGCAACTATTTTTATAAAATATAAAATAAAAAAGTAAAATTTTTAATTTTAATTTTGTTTTTATTCTCCGTGTCTGATTAGCAGTTCTGTAAGTTACACTAACTGGCTATACTTTTCAAACTCTCAAGAATGGCGAATTTTAGAGATATTACTGTACATGTAGTTTGCTAACCACTGATATATTATATTACCATTTTCAGACATTTTAGGGGTATATACTACTGCTCCACTGGCACCAATTCCAGGCATCATATTTTTACATGATTTAGAAGCTAATCTGGCCACGCCATATACAGTAGATTCGTTATTTGTAGATGCTTCTATAAAATTAAGTAATTATATTAATAAATGTACATATTCTACACTAATATAATACACTAATCTGGCGTAACCACTATAAAATGTTTACTAGAATTAAATTAAATCAGAATAATGGTTTTTTTAAATTCTAGGACAATTTATTTTAAAAAAAAAGGTAATTTGTCTTTTTTACCCTGAATACCTCAATTTCTGAAAATGAAATTTCCAATAAAACCTCACTCTCGAAATACAGTATTAGAAATTGGCTTTTTAATTCTACGACTTTTAAATTTTTTTAACAGTAATACACTCACAGATATTCAATTTCATATAAGTAAAGGATTACATGTATTAGGTCGTCTCATAATTAATGTCGTTTTTATTGTAACTTTATTATAAATCATTATATCTTTACGAATATT
>LWCA01000459.1:0-26868 GCA_001642005.1 Intoshia linei | reverse complement strand
AATTTATAAAATTATATATTCGTGATCCAACATCAACAAATTTATACCCATATAAACCATCAAAAATTGGATTTGATGAAATTGTAAAAAAATTATGCTTTCTAAACAAACTCTGATAGATTTATCAAAAGTTAAGTTTATTTTTTTTAATTGTTTTAAATGTAATGTTTTTAGTTACGGAAATTATTTAATTTAATTTAAAATTACATACAACATGGCAAAAGTATGCTAAAAAACTGGTTGAGTAATTTTTTCTTTAAGTATAATGTGTAATAATTATTTAAAGTTTAAGTATCACTAAAATTACTTGAAATTGAGGGCTGTGTAAGTTATACAAATTATGATAATGCGTAAAAATTTGTTTTTTTATAGGAAATTTTTGAAAATTGATTATCATGGTGCTAAAATAAAAATTATTGAGGCCACAAATAAAAATTTGATTGGTATTGAAGGAATTGTTCTACAGGAAACAAAATACATGTTTGTTTTAGTCAACGAAAAATCTGAAATTAAAAGTACGTTAATTTTATTGATATTTAATTTTTTATAATTGTACTATTTTCAGAACTTAACAAAAAAGGAATCCTTATGCATTTCACTGTTGACCGAGATGTTAAAATTGCTGTTCCAGGTGATTATATTCTATTTTCTCCTGTTGAACGTTCTAAAAAACCACTTAAAAAATGGAATAATAAATAAATTTATTTATTATCAAATATATGAACCTATGTGACACATAGTATTACGTCATTCACAAAGTAATGTCGTTTTTATAACTACGTTTGTATAATTAAAACTTAAATTCATAATTTTGATTAAACTTTATTCTACAAAATATTCTCCGTTGCATTCAGCAATTCTTCTGCAACGTTCCTGTAGCTTTTTAATTCCATTACGAAAAAAACTGGCTTTTGTCAAAATGTAATCAATGTCAGATTTTAAGATTTTAGTAATATATAACGGGTTCTCAATCGTTATAAACCAACGCCCTCATTACACCATAATTCATAAATTTATAAATCAACTCCCCTATAATAAAATGAACTATACTTTTTATAAAATCAATAAATAATTTTTATTTATTTCCATATGATTCTTGCGCCTGATGATTGAGGACCAACTAAATTTATTCTTAGTTTTATGTGGTTAATTTGATACCAATATCTCCTCTTTGACATACATTAATTTTATTTCTATCTTTACTGAATATTTTGTTACAGAACTGAATCCACTTTTAACCATGTTAAATGTTTGAAAATACAATAATATTCTTGATATCTTGATAATATCGTTGAGACTTATCTAGTGTTTTGCTAGCATACTGAATTATAGGGTTATTTTGTTTGAGTACTGCACCTATTTAATTCACGGAAATCGACTACAAAGCGATTTTTCCCATCTTTTTTAGGTACAAAACAACAAAGGGATCGCCAACTGCTCTTTGATGGTTCAATTATGTTTATTTCCAACATTTCTTGGAGATGTTTAAGTAATTGGATTCTAACGTTCCCTGGTGCAGCATACACCGGTCCCCGTATGGACTTTGTGCTATCCTTCAATTTGATTTCAAATTTTATCGTACTTGTTCTTCTAGGCTGCTCGTTAAAAACATCTGAGAACTCTTCTACTAGTGATTTCATATAAGGCTGCGACGCTGCTAAGCGAGTTTGCACATTCTGATAAACCCTCTTTATATCTTAATCAATATTACAATCTGTATAAAACTCCAATAATTTATATACATTTTTAATAAAATTAGAGGTCTCTTTCACAAGTTTAATTGCAAAAAATCGATTACTTTTTCAAATTAAGATTATTATTACAAAACTTATTACCTCTGAATTCTCGTATTAATGTAATCGGCATATTTTATAATATACATTAGATCAGTGTTTTCAATTGGAGCGCACTAGAATGCAATTAAAAAAATTGAGCATACAAGAAAAAATAA
The DNA here is from genome assembly GCA_001642005.1 of Intoshia linei. Classification (NCBI taxonomy): domain Eukaryota; kingdom Metazoa; phylum Orthonectida; family Rhopaluridae; genus Intoshia; species Intoshia linei. The sequence continues at coordinate 24,917 of LWCA01000459.1, read as the reverse complement.
TTTAGATAATAGTTATCAATTACAGTAATAAATCAGAAATTTAAATTGTATATTTTGAAACAGAAACGAAAGTTAATCGATTAAAAAATTCTAGTTTATGTTCTGTTCTAAAATGTAAGACAGGGTTTTCAACTACTGCGTGATAGTATGTTCAGAGAAAAATTAAAAACAAACTATAAACCATTTCACAAAAGGTTATTTACATCCCATTTTTTTATTTTCGAATTCTATAATTAAATATAGTGGCTATACACAGATCATATTTTCAATATTGATGAAACAACTACACTTTAAGACTTTGAATATAAGAAAAATACGATTGGGAGGTTCTTAGTTTCGTATTATAAAATATTTACAAGGTGTATTACTGTATTAACATATACAAATTTATTTATTTTTCAATTTCCTCATTATATTTCTTCGTGAAGATTCTAAAATAAATATTTAATAAATTTTTTGAAACAATCCAAAAGATCTTGCTTATTGCTATTTTTACTATTTTTTTAAAAAATTATAGAATATAAATAAAATATGTCTGATCTGATGATTTTGATTGAAATAATTAAATTACCCTGAGAAATATCACTTAACCCTGAGCCCTGAGTTGAATTTGAAAACCCGAATTCTCAGAGGGAAAATTGCGCAGTTGGCAACCTGATTCCAATTTGTGCGACACCCTATTGTACAACATTTCTTTAGCTTGTAAATCAATTAAAAGTAATTATGGTGTTATAATATATATCATTATTAATGACATTAATTATGTAACATCAATAAAATAATGGATACTGAAAAAAATATATGTAATTAATCCCGACCTGACAGAAAGGTAATTTAAAAATAAGTTAAACGACACAAAATCAATATTTAAATTATAAAATATTTGTTTTAGTCATTTTCATTATTATAAATTAAAAATAATTTATTTTTTTTGGTTATAAAATATAAAATGAGAAAAGGTAAATTTAATAAGAAAAAACTAAAATGTAATAATAGCTAATCTTGTACTTAAACATGCAAGTGATTTGGATTATTCATTTCAAAATATTATTTCATCAAAAGAATTAACCGCTGATCATCCAGTAATGATATTTGAATTTTAACACATTACATGTAATGTAAATAAAATGTACATTATTTATAACAGGTAAATTACATTTAGGGTTTTCACGACAAGGAATACATAAAAAGAAGACAAGATATTGCAGAAATATCCAACCGTTATAAATTGTATATTGATTTTTGTTTTTTTCAAATTTAAATTAGTGGACAAGAATTACCCATCATAAATTATACTAATGAAGAAAATGAAACTTGGTTAGCAATTAATATATAATTTAAGACAGCTAAGTCATATGAAATTTTTTATTTTTAGGTCAAAAGTTTTTACAGCACTGGAACCAATATACAAATCACATGCTTGTGAAAAATTCAATTATCACTTTAAAATTTTACAAGATGAAAAAATTTACAAGTTTTTTATTCAATATACTAGCAGTCATCTGTCCCAATCTTATTGGTTTTTAAAAAAATTTAGCAGCTTTGATTCTCATTTTTAAAATTTTTATTACTTTTAAATTTTTAGTGTAGTTATATTTTATAAACGTACAAAATTATTTCCATGAATACTTTATGTATACAGTCAAATTGTATTTTATAGTAATAAGAATATTCTAGAAATTTCTATACATATTCGGAACTTTTACAAATTTTTGAAAAATACACACAGTCAATCCTGTTGAACTCTAACACCTCACTTAATGAACATTGTTTTATGTGAACATAATTATTAAAACTAATACTAACATTTGAGTTTATTATAAAATAATATTTATATGAATTTGTCATGAACACTCTTGATTAAATACAGTGAACAGTATGCACTGAACACGCTATTTAACGTATATATAAACATCTGTTATATACAAATATATGTAGGATAAAACTTTTGAAAACATGGATAAGTTAACAATCACAAAATATAACTCGTGAAAGCTTGATAAAATTACTGATAACTGTTTTAGTTAGGTCAGTAGAAGATTTGGTGAAGGGGTGTTATGATATGGGAGCTTTTTCAAGTGGTGGTATAAAATGTGTTGTCAAAGTAGATGGTAATATAAACTCTATTAAGTACCAAACAGTTATAGAGCATAACCTCATACCTCTTTTTCCTCACAACGAAAATTTATGAAGAAATTTGATCTATCAACAAGATAATGCGATTTGTCACAAATTTAGGCGACAAAACTATGTTTAAATGATCATTTTTTTAATATTATGGACTGGCCTGCTGTGTCTCCAGATCTCAATCCTATAGAAAATATTTGGGGTATAATGGTTCGATGTCTCTATGGTGGAAATAAACAATATAACAACATTAATGAACTAACAAAAGCCGTAATGTATTCATGGGAGAAAATTTTGGATGAAACGTTTTTAAAATTATCAGATTTTGTAAAAAATCGTGCAATCGAAGTATTAAAGGTTGGAGAAAAGTCAATTAGATATTGAAAGAAATTCATGTAGCATATATAGTCATTATAATTAATAAATAGTTGTGTTGTTATAATTTATGGACGCTCGTGTTTTTGTATTTTTAACGTTTTTATTAAAAAACTTCAGTTAATTTTGTTTTTTTTTTTTCAATTATTTTTTTTAATATGACAACCTTACATTGTGCATGTCCAACATGCCAATTTTCATAAATTTTGATCTACAAATATAATTGTTATTAACAAAATGATAGTATTGTTATAATTATTGGACGGAGTGTATTACATGTTATTGTATGAGCAGTAATTTGTTCATAATTTATATTGGTACCGCCTTATTTTGGTTTGTATACAAACCAATGTAAATTTATTGGTGTAGTTTTTGGCATCTATACAAACCAATATAAATTTATGAGTGTAGTTTTTGGCATCTATACATGCAATTGTCTCGTAAGGGTTATAATTAAAATTTACTAAATACATTGTGTGACTCACACTGCCTAATTTGAAAATTATAGTCATGAATTTCCGTAATCAACTATTTTTGAGTCATTTGTGAAAATCTTAAGTCATTTAATGTCAATTACTGGATTTTGAATCCCAGATTGGTAACTCATCACCATTGATATTGCAAGCAAATTTTATAATATATTTTTAGTTCAAAAGCTATACCAGACTTTATAGCTGTTTCGAAAATTTTAAAAAGTAATTTTATATAAATGTATATATGTACTGAGTACAAACAACACCTAGATTTACCGACGGACTTTTTAATTCTACCGGAAAAATAAATTCAATAATAAAATATTACATCAACATTCTACTATTCACTATTACCAATTGTTAAAGAAGTGGTTTCCAAAATAATGTCACCATGGACCGGTCATTTCCCATTAACTTTTAAAGTTTTGAATGTATCATATCCTAACTTATATAATATGCTATGCGATTTTTGTGTGTCTGTGTGTCCAGCTTTATTTAAATAACTACCCGCCTTAGAATTTTATAAAGTCCACATTTCAATTACAGTTTTTTCCGGGGTGTTTGCAAACTTAATTTCAACCTTCCAATTTCAAATCTTACGTCAACATATTATATAAGTAAAGATTAGATAATTGATTGAAAACATGATTCAATTGTTATTTAATTATTTCTTTTCTTTTTCCATAAATAATTTTTCAAACTTAATACAAAAAAAGTCCAATAACTCAGTACATTTTACAAAAATTGAACACACTAGTCGACACTCTCAAAACTGACAATTTTTTTAAAAGTATCAGTTGTGAAAAGTGTTGACTTGTACATCATATTTTGTATATATTTTAGCTTCCTTTATTTTATATTTTAATATCTAGAATGGTCAAACATGAACATTAGACCGGTAGCAGGATATCTCTCTCCTCGAGACTTTTTGGCTGCTCTTGCATTTAGAACATTCTACTGTACCCAATATATTCGACACTCAAAATATCCCTTCTACACTCCTGAACCGTACTTTTTAATTTGTTTATTGACTTTCATTTTACTTACATTGTCATGTTTATTATACATGTACTAGCTAGGCTGTTTTGTACTTCGTACAAACACATTTTTTGTTAATCTAAATAAAGTAAACTATAATTGTAAAAGTTGTAAATGCTGATTTGAAAAAGTTAAAATATATCATAGTTAATTTAGCGACTGTTGTCACGAATTATTAGGACATGTACCAATGTTAATGGATAAAAAAATTGCGGATTTTTCGCAAATGTTAGGATTAGCATCTATCGGAGTTTCTGACGAAATAGTGGATGATATCGCTACATGTTATTTTTTCACAATTGAATTTGGATTGTGTAAAGAAAATGAAATAACTAAAGTTTATGGAGCAGGTATTTAACCCTTTGTAATCTTATAATATATAATACATGTTAGGACTTTTGTCTTGTAAAGATGAATTGGAGGTAAATATATAGTAAATTATAGTGGATCGAGACCTTACTTAAAAAATATTGGCGTGCAGAGACCATTTTTATTCGAGCTTGCCTTTAATAATATATAATTACCATTTCTAAATATATTAATAGTTTTCACTTTCAAAAAAAGCCAAAATAGTTGAATTTGAACCGAAACTAACTTGTAAAATTCCAAAAAGTGTGACAACGTTTCAGGAATGTTATACAATCATTGATTCAGTGGATACGGCTCTCAAACTTTTAAAGTAAATTTAAATTAAATTATTTTATTTTAAATTTAGTGATTATATTGATAATTTGAATTTACCTTATCGTTACAAATATGATGACGAAACTAAAAGCATATATTAAATTAAAATTTAAAATTCAGCTTTGTTTAATTTGAAATTTTCATCAAGTTGCATTTGTGAGGGACTTTACAATTCGGAGACGAGATAAACTTAAATTGGGCAGAATTTGATAGTCAGATTTAAAAACTATAAAATTTCACGACAAACTTATGGATCGAATAAAAGAAATAGAAAAGTGAATCAAAGTACACTACATATTGAAAAATAAATGCAGAGCAAATTTTTATTAATAAATTAACGGTATAAACATGATTTTTACAAGATATTTCAAAAATAATCAATTACTTATAATCATCAAGACAAGATGGGTGAAAAAACTAAATATAAAATAAAAAACTGAACATAATGATAACTACCTTATCATCAAATTTGACACAATTTTTAAATTTCCAAATATCTTCATCTTGATCATAAAACACATCAAAAGTTTCTTGGCAAACAATGCATGTCTAGAAATAAAATTATAAAGAAAATAAATAAAAATACATTATCATCATTTAATTTAGATACTTCTGTACAATTGGAGGTGACAGTTTTTTTTAAAGTTTCAAGATCATTTTTTTTGCTTTCAAAAACGTCACTTTTCACTAAAATAAAAATGGTAAAGTATAAAAAAATTGTACGTGTAGTTTCATCAACATAGATATCATCTTCATAAACAAACCAATCATCGCAACATATGTACAGTTCTCTTTCAGTCACATAAGTTTGTTTAATAGTAAGTTGATTCTGACGAAAATGCCAATCCAAATGTTTTTCGTAGATTAGTTTCTGTGCAGGTAGCATAAATCTTCGTCCACACAGACTCGAACATGAGGAACCAGAATATAACTTCGTTATCAAAGGTTCATATCTCCTAAAATTTAATTAATTTTTAGTAAAACTAAACAATTATAAAACCTTTTAAAATCAGGAAGATAAAAATCTCTTAAATTTGGAATTTCGTAAAAAATATTTTGTTTAATCATTTTTGGATCTATGACTCCTGATCTAACTAAGTAGTTGACTACTTCTGGAACATTGATATTATCTTTAACTGGTTTGTTCATATTTCCAGAAAGCTTTGCTTTCTGCAAAATGGATAATACTTGGTTGTTAATTTTATCATTTTTGTGATTTGAATTAAATGAATTACTGTTACTGAACTGTCCATGTTGGTAAGAACGCGGTTTTTTCGAGTTATTTAAAGGTTTTTGGTCAAATTGTAATTTCATTTTATTGTAATCGTGCTGATAATGAATTTGAGGTCTATTATAATTGGTTGCTTCGTTAGCTGGAAAATACAGTGGTTTTTGATAAAATATTGACGACGATCCCACATCACCGTGTCTTGAAAATTGTGAAGCATTTCTTCGGTTAATTGGTAGATTAGAATCATTTGGGAATGGAAAAGTATGTGCTATACGGTTTGGATACTTTTGAGTTGGAGGTGGTGGAATTTTTCTAGTAATTCCTGGAGGAGTAAAAGTGTCTATATCAATATCAAAAACATTCGCAGCTTGGGTAACAATGACTTGATTATCCACATAATCGTGAGTATCATTATTTTTCGGTGTATCTTCGTTATCAAAAGTCGTTTTCGATAATTTTGGCTGGACAATCGTTAAAAGATTGCTCAAATCCTTCAATTTCTGTAATTCATCGTTATTAAATGGAGTGAATTGACTAGTCGTAGGTTTTTCCACAATTTTTTTTTCAACGTTTCTTTTCTTTGGATCTGGTTCCTTAATTTTCGGAATTTTATGTTTTATTTCTGATATATGATGGTTATTCATTTCGATACTTGGAATTGATTTCATGTTTACCACTTTCATGTCCCTTGTTCTCAACAAAATATCAAGTCTTTTTTGTTTTTCGTAAATTTCAGAATCCATGCTGCTCAGTTCAGTGTCGGTAGACTTACTTTCTTTATGTTTAACTTGAGTTTTTTCATCTACATCACGCTGATCGCCATTATGTACACCTCTTTTTTCTGAATCCAAAATAAAATATGGATTCACGTAAATTGAGCTATCAATTTTACCAATCGGCCAGGCCGGATCCAACAATCTGATTGATTCATCAATTTCCTTCAACACATATTTATCAATTATTCTAATCCAAGTATTTCTTAATTTGAATAAAGACTGTCTAATTTTTTCGTTTCCCTAAAAATGCATTAAATACGCGATAAAACAAGTTGCGACAAAATATAAAACAACGAAACTATAAAAACAAGCGAATAAATACAATTTTTGAAAACAGTAGATAAGTTTTCGAATCTGTCGAAAATATAGCCAATACCACATGATTGAATAAGTAAATGGTTACATCAGCTATTGTAAGAATGAAATAATTGTTTATTATATAATCAACTATCTCGATGTAAAATACCTTTTCGAACGTGTGAGAAAAAGTATCTACAATATTTTCTTCCACGATTCGTATGTACTTTCCATCATCCTTGATATTTTTGATAATGGAATCAAGCAAGTACAGTAACGATAATTTTATTGGTGATGGAACCTAATAAGATTAAATTTGAACAAATTAAATGCAACCTCTCTAATTCTATTTTCAATTTGACGAATTATTTTTGATGCCTCTTTTCTGTTATCATCTGCCAACATTGTTAGAACATTTATTATTGGTTTTGAGTTGAATGTAAGGGTTTTTAATTCTTTTCTGTAAGCATCAATGTGAGAATTCATTGTACTTAATCAATTCGTAACTTTGTTTCAGTAAATTGTAACTATTTTAAGTTTTGAATCTTGAAAGTATGTAAAATTATTTAGTTCACAAAGAAATGATTTTAAACTAATAAAGATATGTGCAGTAGGTACTATCACAACAATCAACAATAAATGTCAACATTTATGAAATAAACTAAAGCAATTAGTGAAATGTTTGCAAGTGTATTCGTAAATAAATTGAAAATTAATACACAAATTACCACATTGAGCTTCCAGATTATATCAATATACATTAATATTACAATTTTTAATGAATAAACGATATTTACGGTTTTTTCATAACAATACAATTTATTCATTACATTTGAAATGTCAAATATTTAAAGAGGCGTAACAAATCATTACATAAATGCCGTCTATATTTTGAAGCACAGGTCATCAATTATTAATTATAAATAATTATGATTAAGTTATAATAATGAATTCATAAAATTATAATTACACACAACGTAAATATAATATTAACTACTTATTCACTAATAATTAAAATTTAATTAGTCTAACATCAATTATAACGACAAATATTGTATATTTTATAAATCCAGTATTCCCTTGTTATAAGTAACATTGCGATTCGCGAACATGAAAATTTACCTCGTTATATACGCTGACCATTCTTAACGGGTCCACAACAGTTTTTTGGTCCATCAAAATTATATATAAGTAAAAAATTAAAACATCCAACCTATGTTGAAAACACCCATAAAAATTTTATGGGATTGCTACTTATGATAATTCTTACGTTCATGTCATAAATTATCCTTACTTATATAATATGCTACGCAATATTTGTTTGTGTGTGTTCTACTTTATTTCAATAACTACCAGTCTTAGAATTTTATAAAGTTCACATTTCAATTACAGTTTTTTCCCGGTGTTAGAAAAATAAATTTCAACCTCGCAAATTCACATGTTATTGGGTCAAAAACTTTAATTGTACTTTTTTGAAAATCAAACGAGTTGGAGAATTAAAAAAATTATATCTTCAGGGCCAAAACCAGCAATTACGTTTTTTTTATAATCACTGTCACTTTAAAGTAAAAAGTAATGTGATATGATGGTTCCACCTGAAACAAGTTTGGGAACCACTCCTTTAAAGATAATAGTGAATAGTGGATTTTTAAGTTAGATTTTCAACGTGAATTTATTTTTTTGGTATAATAAAAATGTGCTTTCGGCAAACCTAGGTGCTGTTTGTATGTAGTACATAACAGTCAACCTACTGTTTAATAAAAATTTACGACATTTTCCATTATTAAAAAAATGTCTAATTTAGGGTTTTGAATATAAAGGTTTAAGTTTATGAGGTTATGATTTACGCCAATGGTAACTAGTTTCAAACTGGTTCCATTATATATTATTTTTAAAATAGTAGTGTTGATTTTATTTTTAAAAAAATAAAATTGCTTTTTGACCATGAAGAACTCAATTTCGGAAAATAAAATTTGCAATGATGCATCACTCTGGAAAATTTTTATTAGCAAGTGGATTTTTCAAATAAACGGTAGCACACACATTAAATTTTATATTAGTAATGGATATAATATATATATTTTTTTTGGGGTCCACAGATTTTTTTGCAATATCATCGTAGGGGTCTGTAGTGATATATAATATACAGTGATATTTCGATATAGTCACGTTCGATTACTTAAACTTTAGTTTATTTAAAAACAATTTTAAGCCAAAAATATTTTTTGCAATCATAGATATGTAATTTTGGCTTTACATTATACAACTCCAAATAAACTAAAATTTGATTTACGATACATATGTGTATTATGAATGGACACGTAAAAATTAAACCAAAATTTGGACATAATACACAAAGTCCTCATTTCATAATGAAATTCATGTTTTTGTAAATAAAAGCATGATTTATATCGTTATGTAAATAGGATTATGCCCTTTTGACTATATATACATATATGTATAAATAAATTAAAAATCTTATTACGTCGTAGTAAGTAAATCTTATAAGTAAATATATACACAAATGTTGCTTTTTAAATGCATTTTACTTGTCCTAGTTTTGATATGTATAGAAGAGGTTAATTGTCCTAAGATAATACGAAAATGTTCGAAAAAAATGTTTGGAAAAGACAAGGAGGAAACGAAAAACACGGTCTTATCATCTATGAAGATCAGAAAAAGTAAAACTATAAATATCAGTCGTAATATTATAGCTTGGAATACGATAAGTAAAATCGTAATAAAACGAAAACCGAAGCATAACATATTAAAAAATGAGAAATTAATTAAAACACAAACAGAGTCAACAGTACACTTAATCTTATCTTATAAATACTTACAAAGGCATCAAATAATTCAATTAAAAGAAATGCAGGTACTTTATGACATTTTACAGTCAATCGTAAAAAGTCGATCATGGAGTAAGGAACACAAAATAATACAGTCACATTCTAAAAAATCTTAACTTATATTCTTTCATGAATGTAATTAAATTTTTTATTAATTTTAATTTATCCTCTTGCATTAGGGTATTCCGAAAAGTAGAAATTTGGCCGTTTTTTTACTTTCCAATCAACTTGCGTTTCGTTAATAAAGACACACCTTACTTATACATTAATTAATTAGTGTATATAAAGAATATATATAGGGTTTTGTGATCCCGATTGACTGTTATTCAATCTCTATTGACATATGTCAAAATATTTTATTACTTACGCAATAACTATTAACACTTATTCAATCTCTATTTACAGCAAGTTACTGAAGCTAAGAAGGAATTAATTGTTAGTTATCATTTAAGGCAGGCATTCTCAATCATTTTTCGCTGTGGACCCCCAAAAAAATTAATAATAATGACAATTTTTAATGAATCATTACATTTGAGTGAAACGAATGATGATCAAAAGACATGGAGTACTCTATTTTGGCGAGATGATAAACTATTAATATTAACGTTTAACCTAGTGTTTTCCAACCCATTTTGCGTTATCCCCCATTTTTAAGAATTTACAATACATTAATAATACAGGCTACCAACTTTATCAACAAATTATTTCCGAGTGGGAACTTCCGAATGCTTGGCCATTAAGCGGGATAGTTTGTTAAAGACATCGTTACTTAGAAGAAACATGATAAACGAATTTTATATTTTCGCAAAATATAGCAAAAAAGCACTTTATTCGTTATTTGTTACGGTTCAAAATCAATGAAACTCTTAGGAGCTCTATAATCAAATTAAAAAATTATGTGCGTGTCAATTTTTTTGAATAATACAATAACATGACAGTCATATCCAGGACCGTGGAGCAGTATCGAATCTAGGTGGGGTACAGGGGACGGCGTGGTAAATGTGCCCTTAAGATATTTTAATTCGTGTATTAATATTGGAAAAAATTTAAAAAATTTTATAGGACCAATCGTTTACTTTTTATGTATATAATGATCATTTATCATTAATCTATGTATTATTTTTGATGCAGTTGAACAACTCAACAGTTGAATGTTCAACATTGAAAAATTTAGTAGAATGAAAACTAGAAAAAAAATATAAATTATTATAGATAGAAATATTTAATAAACATAATATAAATTTTCGAATGTAATTTTTACCGATTAAACCAAAATATCTTTAGATGGGCCAGATTCGTGAAGTAAGGGTTAGTGAATAACAGATCACCACTAAACCGTTTAAGGCGTGGTAGTATAATAATTTGGGCAGGCATTGTGAAAAAACTATTATTAAACCTTTTCAGTTAGATAATGGAGTCAAAATTAATTCTGAAACATACTGCTCGTTTTTAAAAAATAACATTGTTTCGTGGATAAAAGAAGAGGAAAAAGCTTTATTAAAAATTTCATTTTTATGCAAGATAATGCCCCAAGTCACGCATCCCGTCATACAAAAGAATATCTTTCATCAAATGGCTATGGATCAAAAAAAATAATGTGTTGACCGCCAAATTCTCCCGATCTTGATTGTATTGAAAATCTATGGTCCATAATTAAAAAAAAGAAATACAGTGGGAATAAACAATATCAATCAAAAACGATCTATAGCATGCAATTTTGAAAGAAATCAAAACAATCGATGTAAAAACAATTGAAAACCTCACGAAATCCATGGATAAACGACTTTTTCTTGTAATATACCAGAAAGGGGGTAAATAAAAGTAATATGTAAAGTTTAATTACATTTTTTTTCTTTGAATTTGGTTTAAAATACAATGGATTATATTATTTAAATATTTAAAAAAATTTATTTATTCGTATTAACAAGAAATTATTGTTTAATATTCATTTGCATAATAATTTAGCACACCAAAAATCACAAAATTTTCTTAAATTTTAGTGTATTCATTTTTCTTGGGACATTGAAGTATTATTAGTTGAATATATAAATATGATAAAAAAATTAAGAGAATTAAGTGACTACTTTTTAAATTATTAATGTTTGCATAATAACTTGGAACGCAGTGTACAATATACCAGGGGTCCCCAACCTTTTTTTGATGCCATTGACTAATACAGTGACCAAAAGGGGGCGTGGTACTTCGTTGAGTCCATCCATTTTTAAAATTGACAAATCTTCAATGATATCATTTCCTACAATAATGTTGGTCGAAGTCACATTTTCTGTAATTAATGACATTTTCATAAAGAAAAGAAATCAACTGGGTGACCGAGGTACAATAAGATTGCAATTTAATCAATATTTTGTATAAATGTAAATTTAGCTTCATTTTTTTTATTCCTCGTTTTACAACGTTAGTATAAAGATACTAGGTTGACTGTTATGTACTACGCACAAACAGCACCTAACTCTGCCGAGGGCACATTTTTATTATACCAAAAATATGAATTGACGTTGAAAATCCTACTATTCACTATTATCAATCCTTTAAAGGAGTGGTTCCCAAACTTGTTTCGGGTGGAACCATCATATGACATTACTTTTTACTTTAAAGTGAATTATTCCATCTTAATTTTTTGTTTAATATTGCGTAAATAATTTTAAAAACAATTGTTATCCCATTTTTTTAATTTATTAGACAGAATGTGTGTATAAATTTTAAAAATAAAGTAAAAACTGTCCAATCCTAAAAATTGTCATAAATAGCATAAATTCCAGAAAAAATAAAATTAAAGAAAGTCCAATTCTAAAAATTGTCATAAATAGCATAAATTCCAGAAAAAATAAAATTATTAAAACCTATTTTGTCATTTTCAATGTGATGATATATATTCAGGCTGAATATATATGAATTCGATTCCCAAAACCCGGTCCGTTAACTAATTTAATTATTAATGTAATCTAATCTAATGTCGAAAAATCAATTAATTAATATTACTGAATATCCAATAGTGGTCACTTTTATTATTTAAAATTTAAATTTACATATAAATAAAATATTTAATTAAAAAGTATAGGTATTTCAATATAAAATAAAATTTACTGAAGGAGCAAATAAAACAATACTTAAAAAAATTGTGAATTCTACTTGCAAGTACAAAATCAGATACATTAAATACGATTGGAAAATACTTCCTCAAACATGATTTTAAATCAATTAAATTTATTGACTGGTTTTGTTAACACGATTCTTGAACTAATTAAAAATAATATATTTGAATAGATAAAAAATTAAATACCAGCATTTGGAGCATATAGGTTGAAAGCTGCAATAAACTAAAAAAAATAAAAAAAATAAAATTATTTCAATATACTTGATAAACAGGTTGAGCAAACAAATCCAATATCAATAATTTTAGAATGGCAAAAACAAGTGGCAGCCATATGATTTTTAGTTTGAATAATTGGATTTTTAATTGATTTTGGTCCATAAAGCCACTAAAAATTAAAAAATTCATTTACATTATTTATTTCATTATTATTAACAAATAAAAAATAATTACCAATAATTCATAATATAAATTATTGTATCGATTCGTTTTATAATACTTTCCAAGAGATTTATTGCAAATCTAATGAATGATAAATAAATGTAAACAAAATTATTCCTGAAAATATAACACTAACATGAGTTGAGAGTCTCAACTATACAAAAGTAATTTTTACTAATTTTTTTTAACATTTGAATTAAAATACCTAAAATTACCTCCTTTAAATAATCACAATCTTGATTCAAATTATAAACATTAATAGTAGTGTCCTGAATTAAATAGATAAAATAATATAAAAAGAAAACGAATAAACCAATTTATTAGCTGTGTGAGCGCACATGATGAGAGATACAATATCTTTAGGGACGCCATTACTCATAGAAATGATCTAGTTGTAATATAAATAGTAATAAATTTAAACTTACAATAATTTCACATTGATTATAGTAATTAGCTCTTTTTTTAAGAGAATTTATTTCTAAAATTATCATTATAAAAAAAATGAAAAAATTACTGCAAAAAATTTTTCCCAATACTTGAATATATTCAAAGTGTCTGTTTATTCCTACGAGGTTTAATTTTGCTAAAATTAGAATTGAATTAAAAATTAGAAATATTTAACCTACACAAGCTTTCATTTTTTTACACACATTCTGTATATTGAAAGATTCAGTAATTTTGTAATCATTTTTATTCATTGTGAAATTTTCGTAAACCAAATGACTAGGATAAAGTTTTTTTAACATTTCAATACTTTGTATACCATATAGAATTATGATTTAGATAAACGCTAATCACTGAAAATTCGTTGCAGGTATTTTTTATACTAGCGAAAAGTAAAATTGAGTCCAAAAACAACAAGGGTCGACTCTAAAATTAATATAATGATCATCATAATCTCAGTTTCGTTCTAACATCATTGTGTTTATATGGATCTAGCGCACTCGAGACCCTCTTCGGTATCATTTTTCCGAATTAAGGATTTCAAAATTATGTTTTGGAATACCACTACATGTGATATTTTAAGCCACAAATTTAAACTACAAGTCTAATCTCTAGACCCGTGGAGTTGGTTAGGATGTATGGCATTATCCATCGTCTTGGAAAATTTTATAATGGGTGAAATGTTTCATTGTTTTATTTACATTCACCCCTCAAACATGAGAAGCTCCGAATTTACATTAAATTTAACACATGCCAAACAAACTGGACTTAAAACCTAGCCACACTTTAAATAATTGTAATTATAATTGACATTTGTTCGACTCTTATAATTATAATCAGATTAATTTACAATATACTAATTTTAAAGATTTAAATAGCATTTACCTGCTTATCGTTAAAAATGACACTAGAGTCAACAATAATGCTAATCATTTTAATCTTTTTAAAATTACAAATTTCTCTCTTGTACAAAAATCATCAATTTTTTCTAAACACCATCACAACATAAATAAACAATTTAGTTATATATTTATTGAAAATGACGAAAAGTGATGAAAGTTTAATTTTTAACAAAATAGTTGAAGTGGGATGCAGGTTTAATTATGTATTTAATTAAATTTTATTAAAAATAGTAAAACATTGACAGACAAGATAATTTTAAGTAAAAGCGTATTGTATTGTTTGGAATATATCACTGTTTTGTCCATTAACCACAGGATTTTGAAAGTTGACGACAATGTTTTGGTGTTAGACATTTGGTAATTAAAATTATATAAATTTGAAATATTTTAAACTGCTATGAATCGAAATATTGACAGATTTCTAGTTCAGTGTTTCTCAATATGAAAATTTATGGGTGTCGCGTACCTCTCATAGTTAAAATTTAACTAACAATGTTTCCATTATAAACTTTTGCAACACGGATTTAAACACGAACTTTAATTAGAACATGAATACAAAATTTCAAAATCTCACAATTCAGATGTACGATTCCAAGTTTATGTGTTTTTTTTTGTTTTTAATGTTCGAATCGTATTTCAGAGAGTTTTGCATAACTCTTTTGGGAAACCACTGATTTAGTGAATATAATATAATTTAATATTTTTTTGAATAAATTGTAATTAAATTCACAGATTTTTATTTTATATCGTTACTTTTTATTGTTTTTTATCGCTGATAACTAAGGGTGTTCGATTTGATGGTTTAATGTACCACCAAAAAATTTTTAAATATTAAATGACTAATTTTTAAAATTTATACCGGATACAATGACGTTTGTGAATCAATTTTTACTTACTTTATTAAAATTGGTTGTTTATTTTGAGGTTGGATTAGTAGTTTTTGTTCGTGAGATTTAGTAAAATCGAATTTTTTCTCATAATATATCAGAATAAGGGGGTTTTTCTTTAAATAGCTTAAAATGGTATTTTTTATGAAATATTACATTTTATTAAAAGTGGGATTTTCAAGATAAGTCATTTTTTATTTATTTATTGTGTAGTTACATGATGAACCAATTTCAAAGTTTGCTTAAATTAATACATGAAAATGCGACGTCTTCGGGTGCTGTTTATATTGTTTTAAGAGGTTTGTGTTTTTTAAATTTTTAATGTTGAAATTTTAAATTTTGTAAATTTTAGTTTTGAAAACAATTAGAGATGAATATATTTTGTAATTTTAAAATTGCCATAAGATAGTCATTCATTTAGAAGCATCACCAATACTTCTAAATCCAATTGTCAAATTAATAAAGAAAGGGTAACGTTTCAAATTTATATTGTGCTCAGAGCCGTTTTAAGGCATGGGTAATATGGAGCCCACGGCTACTCATTAAAAAAGGTCCAAAATTAATAAAAGTACTTTACACTTATATAAAAAGAGGCCCAATTTATTAAAAAATACTTCACATTTATATTTTAAGAAACAGTTTATAAGTTTTGAAGTGTGGGAATTCAAATAGTTTAAAGAATCAAAGTTCTGGTAAATATTCAATTTAAAATATATTCTACAATGTTCATCATATAATATTGACATAAAAACTGTTTCAAATGATATTAAACATTAAAACCTTTCTATTAAGTGAATATTCAAAAAAGATAGTAGGAATTTTTTGATTTTCTCTGATTAATTTTCTAAAAAGAAACGCTAATTTTTTTTTTATTTCTTCGTTCAAAACTTTAAAGGGCCTCCGGCCGTTTGCTTAGCCCAGGGCCACGAAGTGGCTTAAGACAGCTCTGATTGTGCTAGTTTGATTTATACTGATGTGCAAACAGTTGATGGCTCT
This sequence comes from Intoshia linei, assembly GCA_001642005.1. Taxonomy (NCBI): domain Eukaryota; kingdom Metazoa; phylum Orthonectida; family Rhopaluridae; genus Intoshia; species Intoshia linei. The sequence continues at coordinate 8,285 of LWCA01000459.1, read as the reverse complement.
ACCGAGACAGAATTTTTTATGCAATTTCTTAAATATATCAAAAATTTGGTAGGATGGAAATTCACACGATATTTAAATTAAATGTAAACTGCCAAAATGTATTACAATTATGATTATTGGCTTGTTTGAGTTATTTTTATTCTATAAAAATTTAAAAATATTTTTTTCATTTATAACGTTATCCTTACTTTTATAAAATAAAAATTGCTAAAAATCTGATGCAGTTAATCTAGAAAAAAATTAAACGTCAAATGTCTACGTATTACTGGTCAAAAATTTATTTTAATCGTTTACTGTCCACACCCAGATACGTTATTACTTTGAATTATATTTACATTTAATACATGATAAACTTTGCAAATATACAATAAATTAAATATAATAAATAGCAATAATTCAATGCGGATAATTTTCAAAGTAAATTAATGAGCGCTAATTATAGGTGTTCCATTAATGGAACATTGAGGTATAAAATAAATATTTTTTGTAAAATACATAAATTTCATTATTGATTATGATATTGTTTAAAACAATGGATGTCCATCTTCTTACAACACTTTTCGCACATTCTGAAGGTATTTTTATGACATACTATATATTTTGTCTGCTTATTATTATTGAACAAATAATGTTGCATTCTATCATAACGCAATTTATCAGGTATTTTTGAACTTGGACCAGCCAATATGTTCCTGTTATTCAAATTTGATTAATTTTTCACGAGATATACAGCTAGGTCAAAACGGAATCTAAGGTGTGTTTCCTTTAGATTCTCTTCTAAATTAATAATATATAAACTCAATTATTATTATTACCCTGTTGATATATTCACCAAGATGCCACTTTAATAATTATACCAAACTTTTAGATAAAAAATCACTCTATCAGATCCCAAAAGAAAAAACCCAATTTCACCAACCCTCAAGGAAATAATCACATTTTAATGATATTTTTTTGAAAAATCTAATTTTATCAAAATTTTATATCGGAAATCTAAACAATTATAAAAAGTCATAATAATTGTTTTTTTGGGGGTGAATAGAACAAAATATGTGACACAGGGAGTGAATGCTCAAAAAAGTTTGAGAAACACTGATGTAAGTCTACCCTCGACAGAGCTAGCTGCTGTTTGGAGTGCCTAACCTACCGTACCAGAGGTGTTTTTAAAAAATAGATTCTTATATACCATAACTAGTTTGTATATTTAATTTAAAATGTGAAATCAAGATTTTTGAATAGGTGTTTAAACGCTATCTATACTTTGCATCGTTTGCAAAAATTTGTTTCATTTTCGGGTGGCTTCGAACTGGGTAGGTTCGCATCTGGCTGTTTGTATATAAAGTACATAACAATCAAGGTATTATAATTATGATTATCGTAAGATGTTGTAATTTATAATGCTATTACATATTTAGTATACGCTTTTATTTTACAATTAGAAAATATTGCTTACGGATTCATACGATGTTGACTACAAAAATGTAGATGTTGGGCTTGAGGTACATTATTGAATCATTTTTTAATTTAGTGTTTTTCTGTGCGTTCCATGGGTACATCAGAACATTACATTTAGATTACTGACTTACAACTTGATTTTAATTTTGCGAATTCTTAAAATGTTTGCGGTTTTTGAATTTTTTATATATAAATGTAAATTGGGGAAATTATCAGTGATTCACTTTTATTTTGTGAATATATTAACTATTCAACTATTTTTAATCCGTAGTAAAACTGTAAAAATTGTCCTTTTGATATAAATGAATTTACAAAAATGTTTGAAAAGCACTGAATGTATTACATGTATAATTGTTTGTATAGCGTACCATTCGTGAATCACTACAAGAATTATGTGAAGAATTGGGTCAATTGTACTTACTTTTTTTTATCCTATTATCATTTCTTTAGACATACTCATCTGTTGTGTTTATCTTCGTCAATATTATCCTACGAATCAAATAATGTAATGATTATGGACTGTGATCCCATTCTGGATCAATTTTTCAAAGTATAATTATCAACATTTTATATTTACAATTATTGTATAAATGTTCATAGAAAGCTGTAAAAAAGACAAAATTGACTGTCAATTTTGTCGCAACGGCAATATCTCACCAGGTTATTTTCTTTTTATAATTATAGTTTACTATAGGTATCTTAACCTGTGGTTCACAGACCCCTCGGAGCCGTAAAATTTATTTAAACTTATTTTTTTCAAATTTTTAAAATGTTAAATTATCTAATTAGACTGCTATGCAAATCTGTTTTTTCTTTTATCAGACACAAAAAATTATACTCAATTCAAGTTTAATGCGCTGATTAGCGATATGTTTAGTTTTTTTCCATCACATCAAGTTTACGAATTATCGCCATTTTTATCAATTTTGGCTGGATCGGTGTTAACACGGTTATACTTGATTAACCACATTATCAAAAATTTTATAAAATATTAGTTGACTACTACGTACAAACAGCATCTAGATCTACCGAGAGTACATTTTTATTCTACCAAAAAAATAAATTCAAGTTGGAAATCTAACTTAAAAATGCTACTATTCACTATTATCAATCTTCTAAAGGAGTGGTTCCAAACTTGTTAGTATACTGGGTGAGTCTCCCGGAAGGTTATACTGGATTTTTAAACGTGAAAATTACATTTTTTAAGGTTACCATTTATGATAATGCTGATGAATTTAAAAATTTTCCAGAATTTATGTTGTATACAATTATAAGACTTTTTTAATTTTTACAAAAAGGATAATTTGTGGTTTTGCCCGTGAAGATATAATATTCTAAAATTGAAAATTATCATAATATTGATGAATTTATAACTTTTCATTAAAATGTGTAATTTTTTATAATTCTAAGACGGGTTTGAATTAAAAAAAAAGAAGACAATTGTGGTTTTTAATCTTGAAGGATTCAATTTCTGAAGTTGAAATTTGTGATAAAACATCATTCTGGAAAAACGGTTATAAGAATATGAAATTTATAAAAGTCGACTCCCCTTACTTTCTTAAATAAACAAATAAATAAACAGACACACATTTTTTAACCATTTTACTTTATATAAGTAAGGATTGACCTTTCAAATGAAATATTTGAAAGTTTTGATATAATGTAGTTAATGAAATATAGCCGTGTCAACAGTTCCCTAATCAAAATTTATAAAACTGGCGATAACTCAAAAAAGTGATGTGTCTTAACTTAAGACTCTTAAGGAATCTTTTTATTTTTGTGTGTCGAGAATAGTAGGTTCAGCTCGATTATTATGATTAGAGTTGAAATAATTATATTATAATGGATGGTACTGTTTACTGTGAATTTAAAAAAAAATTTCAATTTTACATGATGGCCTCTTCGCTTTTTATCATTATCAAATCTTTAGTAGTTAAGTGATTTTTGGGGATTATGGGGGTCCGTGGAGTTTTAAGTTTAAGAACCATTAGTTGATCATCAATATTAGAATCTGAATGTGGTTCAAAAAAAATACACAAATTTGCATGATATTCATTTTACGGTTGTACCTTATAATGATATTTATTCTTCAGTTCCAAACATGTCAAGTATTTTATTGGTTTGTAGAACGTTGTTTATGGACGGAAGGTTTTGAAATATTATATATTTTTTTTATTTTTTAGTGTTTTAGTTACTTGTGGAGCCAAGCAGTTGGCCCTAGTTTGCAAAAAATTCAATGTACCAGTAATTTACTAATGCTAATTTAATTACTGTATTCTATTACTATCTATATTGCATAGATTGGTTTGATGTAAATTTTGGTGAAACATTATTTTATTTGGAGGGTGTCAAGTATGCGCAATTAACATTACTATTACTTATTATCACAATTACACAGTCCAACAAAAAAACAACTTTTTAGGAACAAGAGTTACATTTAGTCTAGTTGGAAGAAATTTTTATTTTGAACAAGATGGTAAAATCAATTTATCTGCATCGTGTCCAGATTTTTTTTTTAAATACTTTTAATTGTTAATTAAGAAATTGGTACATTTCAGTGTTTTTTTTATGTTGAGTCTTGATTGGTAAAAATTAAAAAGCTTATTGTTGCACTGTTTGAAAATAGATTTTTTTAAGGAGTATAAATATAGAAGACTAGCTTGACTGTTATATAATTCGTACAAACAGCACCTAACTCTCCAGAGCTGATTCTACCAAAAAAATTAAATCTTGCATGAAAATGTTATTACTTTTCACCATTATCAATCTTTTAAAGGAGTGGGTCCCAAACATGTGAAGACATTATTTAAATTTTTAATTTTAGAATCATTAATTATACCAAATTTTTTGTTAATTAATGTAAATAATTTCTACGATATAATATAAATAGTAAATTTGTTTTTTGATCATACAGACTTAACTTTGTGACATTACATTTGACATAACGTTGAATATGGTCTTTTTTTAAATGTTGGGACTATTGGTTTTTTCTATTTTTTAAAATAATGGGTAATTTGACCATGAATGTAGAAGTTGTTAAAATTGTGTTGTCGTTTCTGATACAATTTCAATTAAATTAAAATACAAAATCTGGAGATAACTGTAATTTTGTAAAATTATATGAATATTTTCATTTTTTAAAAAAGAGTAATATGAGCATTTATTAGCATAAAATCTATGAACAATTACAAAATAAATTGTGGAATGATAACGTGACATTTTTATATTCCAGTTCGCGGTCACATTGTATATACATTTTCTTACATGTTTTATAGTATACATTTATATTATGTTATTAATAGGTATATATTCTCGCTCATATTCATAATTTGGACCCAGGCATCGTTGATGAGGTACAATTATTTTTTATGTAATGTATTTCAAATACTTTGTAGAATAAAATAAATTTTTTGCAAAATCCATCCCAAATAAACCAATTTAAAGATGATGATACCCAAGATTTTAATGGTTTTATAAAAAAACCAAGCAATTATTTTTCTTCGGCACCAAAATTTGAAATTCTCCATAAAGATTACGTCACCTATATTGTTACCAATAGGTATATACTACATACAGTCAAATCTCAATTTCTCGAACCGTAAGTTGTAAAGAAGTGTCCTTTAAAAAAGTTAACTAACTTAAATACATGTAGGTACTCAGAAATAGATGTTTGTCGGTTTTTTTAATACTTTTTAATGCAGCGCATTCTCTAACCACTACCCGTTCTCATCTTCCCGATTATTTCGGGATACTGAATGTTGGAAGCATTTTCATTTTGTATCCATTAATACTGTCAATAGCAGGTTAATTGAAATGTTCGTTAGATTGCTTTAAACTGGATTTTTGATTTATTTTTTAAATTTTTTTAGAAAAATTTATTATCCAGAAAATATATACCAATTGATTCAAGAAATTTACCACGCTGAAGACATTAATTTTTTGTCTTTGTTGTAATAAAACCGATTTTATTTCAATCTGCGTTTTTTTGGAAGAGTCGCGACAGCAAAGAATTTCAAAAACTACGAATATGTGAATAATAAATATTTTTACTGTGAACTTATAACTATTATTTTGCTTTCAAAAATAATATATTGTTGGTAGGCATGCGTACTGAGCCTTACCTTAATATTTCAACTTAATCTTTAATTATTTTCAGTGTAACAATATTATCTACATTTCTAATTAAACATTTTAAAACATGATATTTGTTGGTCCATTGATGATTACAATAACTTTTAAAGTTGGTTAACTGTTCGTTTTGCGTAAGTTCGTTGATGTCAAATCAATAACGAGAAATTGGTTCCCTTCAATATAATCTTTAAATATATTTTAATTGAACGATAATACAAAACCATAGTAAAATTACAAATTTATGAAAAAAAATATCAACTTGTCCTGGGACGATTTGAATATTGATAGTAATCTATTATCATCTATAAAAAACAATTTAAAATATGAAAAACCTACTCTGATACAACAAAAACTAATAAAAGATTTTCGAAACGATATGGACATTATAGCTGCCAGTGAAACGGTTTTACTTTGTTGCCAAATATAATTCAATTGTATGTAATTTACTTTAGGGTTCCGGTAAAACTGTTGCTTTTGGAGTTCCCATCTTATCAAAAATATTGAAAAATGCTAACTGTGACGTTAAATTGAAAATTAAAACGAAAGAATGTGAAGAAACAGATTTGAACATGTGTTTACTAAACGAAGCTTTTAATGATAATCAAGAAACGGTATAATTGTTATTATATCCATCAATATGCTTTATGTAGATTAAAGAATTTGATAAAATAGAAGGTTGCGTCAAAGTTATCGATAATGCAAATTTTTTTGACGATGAATCTGACTCTATGGATAATATAAAAGTTTCTTGTCTTATCTTGTCTCCTACGCGTGATTTGGCCATGCAGATTAAAAATAATCTAAAAAGTTTGGCCCATAACACTGAATTGCAAGTTTTTCTAAAAAAAATTTGATTAATTTTTTAATATTTAGATAATTTCAGTTGTCGGAGGTATGTCAATTCAAAAGCAAGAAAGGTTATTCAAAACAATACCGGATGTGATTGTAGCTACGCCTGGGCGTCTATGGGATATAGTTTCCAAAAATAAACGATTTCGTTCAATGATTGAAAAAATTGACACCCTTGTAATAGATGAAGCTGATAGAATGGCTGAAGCAGGACATTTTATTGAATTGAAAGAAATTTTTAAAGTAATAAATCAAAACACCCATCAAAGCATTCTAGTATCTGCTACCCTTACCTTAAATTTAAATAAAAAAAAGAATAAAAATTTCAAAACACTTATAAAATGTGCAAATTTGTCTAAAAATCGAAAAATTGTAGATTTGACCAATCAAAAGATTAAAATAGTTTCAACAGTATCTGAATTTTATTCTAAAACTACAAATGAAGACAAGGATGTATATCTAGTTTATTTTTTACGTACCTTACCTGGAAAAACTATTGTATTTTCTAATAGCAAAAATTGTACTTATCGACTCATTTCTTTGTTGAAAATTCTCAAATTTAATGTCTTTTGTTTACATTCTGCCATGCTGCAGAAACGTAGATTTGCGAGTATTGATAAATTTAAAGGTTTTTTTTATTATTTATTATAATGTATAAATTTAGAAAATGCAAAATCTATTTTAATATCAACAGATGTAGCTTCACGAGGAATTGATATTTGTGATGTAGCCAATATTATTCATTATGAAATACCTAAAACAACCGAGGTAATTACAAAATAAATGCAGTAGACCAATGTTTCCTAACCGTCTGACTAATTTTACCAACATTGTAGTAAAAATGATAATAACAAAGTTGTACTTTGTTGTAGTTTTAGACTAAAATTTACTACAAAGTGATTGTAAACTTTTTGAAAATAATTACATTGTACAGTGATATCGCGTTCTTGTCACGTTCGATTACTTCACTTTTAGTTTATTTGGAGTTAAATATAAGCCAAAATTACATATCTATGATTGCAAAAAATATTTTTGGCTTAAAATTGTTTCTAAATCAGGGGTGGACAACCTTTCCACCAATTCAGCCACAATGCTACTTTTCTCATTGATACTACGGCCGCACAAAATTTACTTCGACATTGAGAAAGTTTACTCTGGACCTAAATTAAGCACAAAATCCTTAATTCACTCATATAAATTAACACCACATTTGTCATTTATCTGAATCGGAATAAATAGCAATAGTAGGATTAATGCAGTGCTTCTCATGGGGGTGACCAGTCACCCCAATGGGTGAATACGAAAATTTAGATGATGTAGGCTAATCTACAATTTTCAACATATTTCATTAAATCATCCAATTTAATATTATGAGAAAAAACCAAAATTTTACCAACCCTTAAGGAAGAAATTGCTTTGACCAATATTTTTATGAAAAATCCCATTTTAATAAATTTTTAGATCAATAATTCTTCTGACTGATTCCATAAGAAAAAACCTGATTTTAACACTTAAATACACACCTTAATTTAACTAACGTATTGTACTTCTACAAGTCAATAAAATTTAAATAAGTTTATTGTTTAGTTACAATTTCCAAAAATAATAAAATTTTTATAAGTGAAATAAATAATATTGAATTTAATTTGTTTATTTTTTATAAAATTTATTATTATTATTATTAATTATTATTTACAGCAAACATTTATGACAACTATACTATTTGACGATTTGAATGATTCCCATATATTCTTTTATTGCAACCAGAGCAAATATGAGGTGTTGAATTTTTGCTGATCTACTGTGTCTACCCCGCATTTTGATTTATTGTAATATAAAATAGACTTAGG
>LWCA01001069.1:0-12690 GCA_001642005.1 Intoshia linei | reverse complement strand
TGTTTATTTTATATATTTATTATTATATATTATTATTTATTTATTTTAAATATACAGTTTTTTGAAATACAATGTTTTAAATTCAACAGTTTTGACAGTAATGATTTATTTATCATTTGAAATAATTTATTTATCATTCGTATTGAAAAAATTTCTTCACTATATTAATTTATTAAATATTGGGTCCCTTTTCATTCATATTGTACAAAAACTACTGTATATATATTATTATGATTTATCAAAATATGAAACACTCTAGTCACTAGAGTCTAGTAAATTTATTGGAAAATTGGAGCGCATTTTTCAAATAGTTTACAGATTAATCTGAAGTTACATTATAATAATATGCTATTACATTAATTTTAATTTAGTAAATTCGAGTTAAGCAACTTTTACCGATCTAAAACACTAGACATAATGGGAGTGGATAATCATGACTTCAATTTACATTTCATCGACAAGGACTTCATTATTACAGATTATGAATTTATTATCAAAATATTTCGTTTTTTGCAACTTCTTTGTGAAGGTCATAATATTGGTAAACAAAGTTTTACATAATACATGAATTTTACCATACATAGATACGTTGTATGCTTGGATGTGTCATTTTTATAATTTTAGTTCAAAACATATTTAATAAGTATTGCAAACATTATTGTGTGCAAATTGTATTGAGTATTGTTCAATTTTACAAAAATTAGGGGCGTTAATGATTATAAAATAATCAATAATAAAACACAAAATTAACATAATTCCCCTGAACAGAGCTATATACTGTTTTTACGAAGTAGATAATATTGAAGCTACTTAGTAAGTATAAAGTAAATGTTGTTCAAAATCTCTAATAATGTAAATAATGTTCAAAAGTTTAAACCATTTATTTTAACCGTGCTTGGACCAACACATTTCAAAAAAAATTAATAAAAATTACACACCTCCAGTATACACTAGTTGACACTATAGCCTTAAATAATTTAATAATAATTAAATTGCGTTTCTATTATGTATAGGTTTTCAATCTTATCTGAGAAATCAAAATTGTGAAAATTCTATAAATTTGGTAACAGTGACAGTCAGTTATATGGCAAAACTACAAAAATCAATGATGGATCTATTCAATTATTATTCCACCAAATCTACTATTGATATTATAGGGTGTGAATCATTCAAAAAGTGTATTGCAGTATCTATACAAATATTTCGAACATTGACAGAATATATGCAAGTAATTTTTTATATTTAACTAGGTTGACTGTTATTTAATATGTACAAACAGCACCTAGCTGTGCCGAGGACGAACTTATCTAATTCTATCAAAAAAAATAAATTCAATAATAAAATGTTAATTAAAAATGTTACTCATTATTAACAATCATTTAAAGAAGTCATTCCTACCCTTGAATTTCACATTAACGTTTAATTTAAAATGAATAATTCCCTTTAATCTCGTTTTTATATATTTTTTATGAAATCGATACTTAATTACAATTCCCTTTATATTTAAATTAATATTAATTTTTTCTGAAACAAAATTAATTTTAAATCATTTATTATTACCTGTCGAATAGGTGAAAAGGTTTTGATGCTGTCTACGAATTTATGATATATGGTATATAATGATATTTATCAAAAAAATATAAATATTAATAAAGGGGTTAATTATGTTGAAGGTATATTGTTTCGTTGTATTCCATAAAGCAACAGTATAGTGACAATATTACAAGTTATATTTTAATAAGTACAGCTAAATAAAAGAGTATTTTTATATATAGAGCTTTTCAAGCCAAAATACCATCGTTCCAAGAATGGTGTTATGGTTGCAAGCAATCGTGTTATTAAAATTAAATAAGGAATATTCCTCTTAAATTAAGATGATCATCTGATGAATTAGACTTAATTAATTAATCAATAAATATTAATATAATATCAGTGAAGAAAAAACCAGGGAATGTCAGTGACGGCTATTTCTCTGTTAATAGTGTATCTGGCAGCCGTCACTATTATTTAAATTAATTTTATTTATTTTATAGATATTATTATATTCCATAAATCACAAATTCGTAGGCAGCATCAAAGCCTTTTTACTTATTCGACACTTAATATTAAATGTTTTGAATTTAACATTATTATTATGATACATTTATATATACTCTATAAAAAAAATTATTAGGGTCCTTGTACTCCAAATCAAGAATCCATATCTAATGAAATATTCTGGGAATCAATGCAAGGATACAATCATATTGTTGCAAATATGCAACACAAGCTTTCTCAAGTAATGATTTTGTAACTAATATCGAATATTATTCAAATTATTTTTAATAGACGATAAAATTCAGACAAGTCAAAATAAAGATATTTTTAAGAAAATAAAATTGAATTTAAATCAAAATAGTTGATTGAACAGTCAAATAATGACAATAAACATCAAATTAAATCGCATGTGTAGTATCAAATATATAAATAACATGAGGAAAACAGTAAATTTACTACTAATTAATGTTTATTTAATCTAAAATTAAAGCCTATGGCTCCTTTGAGACGTCCTCTTTTTTTCTCTCCGATGAAAATTGATTTTAATTCAACCAATAAATCATCATTTTTCAATAAATTTAAATGCATTGCTACCAATATTAAGTGTTTACATTTAAGATTTTTAAAAAAAAATCGACAAGTACACGTTGATAGCTTCCATTCCTGATTGTTATAACATACTTCATATTCTTGGAACATTTTTTTTATATATTTATCAAATATATTTTCATTTGTTTCCAATATTTTAATTTCAAATTTTATGAGTTAACAATGAGGAATAAAATTTTATGTTCACTGAAGCGGACAATTTTCCTTTGATATTGTTCAATTTCATTACTGAATATTAATTTTTAATCTTTGTTAATTAAAATTAATCTTGCTAAATGAAATTTAATATGTTAAATTCAAAATTATTTAATTTGATTATATATAATTTGAAGTTGAATAAAATTAATTTGACTTTAAATGTTATTATTTGATAAATTAAATTGGAAAATTAACTTTACTGATGCTATAACATTTAATTTGAGCACAAATATATGTATTGTTGCTAGACGTAATAAATTGCCTTCAAATTAACTAAAATTATTGTCTAATTACTTTCTATTGACTGCTATTGTATTTATTTGATGATAGAATTTACAATTTGATGTTAACGCATTTTATTTGATGGCTAATAAATCGACTGCCTTTTTAATATTCAATATTTTTTTAATGAGTTATTTCATAAAAAATATATAAATATATAAGATAATAAACTTGATAGAATAGCTATTTTTAAAAATTGACGATTTATATCAAATTTTGAATTTATTTACGCCATTAATTTAAAGTATAAACTAAAAGTTTTAAAACCATTTTTCAAAATAAGTTTATAGTTATTTTGTATTACATTGTACAATTTGTATTACAATTTAAATTTTATTACAATTTAACCTTTAATTTAAAGGTTTTATATGCTGTTTTTATAGTTTGATATTTTCTATCTCGCCAACTTTTTCTAAATCCCAAGAATGACGGGTTATAGAAAGAATACTGTATATATTTTTATAACCAAACTTTCATCCATTTTTTAAAATCATAAACAATTTTAGATGACGAATCAAAATGATTTATTGAAGCAAATCTTATCACTACAAAAAGAATATATGATAATGTTATTGTCTCTACTAGAAGGTATAATTTTGTAAAGTAAAATTTTATTGTTTGGATAACCTATAAAGTTTAAAAAAGATTATCTATCAAATTTTTACATTTTGGCTTAAATCACAATAAAAAATTTGTGAAGCCAGCTTTATTAAGGAAAATGTAGATTCATTATTTTGAATTTAATTATTATTATTCTTTCCATATTCATAACATCAATTTGATGAAAATTCAAATTATAATTATTTATTTATCTAGGGAATAAAGTTAACGGAAAAATAGGACTGAAAATGGTTGATATGCTTAAAAAATCTAAAAAATCTGTTAAAGTATATTTTTAAACTAAAATAACAATTTTAATACTCTTTACTAATACACCTAATTATTTCATTTGATATTAAGTTAATATAGGGTAAATCAGTCAAGTCGATCTGGTGGACCCATAAAATAAAAATTTCATTAAACCTAATTAACTGATTTTAATAATATGCTCATTTTTGTTAATTAATTAATTCCTAGCGATAAAATGGATATGGAATGTTAAACAGATTGAAATTTATCTTACCAACTCCCCGGACACATTTAACTTGAATTTATGTTTTTTCATATTCCATAACTCTTAGTATTATTCTTAATTTGAAATTAAAAAGGTATAGTATAACACTAGTCAACACTCAAAAATAGATTTTCTCAAAAACGATATCATATTGTAGATAATTGAATGGCGACTACGATGATATATAACATTAAATAATTGGTGATCGTATTCACTATTTATTGTGTCTTTAATGTTAGATATTTATAGAAATGAAATATTTTTGTTGCTACAGTAGCCAACCAATTACAAAGTACAATCATTCTACTACAATGTACTTTTACATTTACAAATGAAATAAAATATCTCAATCTATACATTATTTATATTAAGTTTATAGTATAGTATTTATAGTATATTATAGTAAGTAATTAATTGCGATTTGTTAAAATATGATAGTTACTATGGTATTATAATCATCCATTTTTTGATTGCGAATTGGAAAATATAAACTAAAATATCATGTTACCACAAAAATTTCAGCTATTTAATGATATGCATTTTATACAGATCTTCGAAAAAAAGTTTTATTTTGTGGTCTAGTGTAGGTTAAAACTTATATAATGATTTTAATTTTAATTACTTGTATATAGTTTATTAAGAATTATTATTATTAAATTATTAAGGAGTGTTTTACAGTTTCGCTACTTAATTTTTACCATATTTATATTAAAAAGATAATTTAAAATGAATAGAAATGAATATTAAATGTGTTTACTATGTTCATAAATTAATTTATTTTAAAGTTTATATTTAGAAAATTATTCAATTTTTTGATGTTTTTTTGAAAATGCATAAAATATGTAAATCGTCAGTATTCAAGGTAAACATTTATTTTAAATAGCATACCAGGTTAGACAAGCGATATTCTAATCAAAATATGAAAAATAGAAACAAATTAAAGATTGAATAATAATATTATTTTATAAGATGAACTATACTTTACTGTATTGAGAATTTTAACCCAGACTAACGAATTAAAATATAACGAAAATTACTATCGTGGTCAGTCTTAATAACAAATTTTTTTTATAAGACAGTACCACTAAACCGTTTTTTTTTACAATAATAATATATAATAAAATTGTGTTAACTTTTCTATGTTACAATGTACATTGTATATAATTGATAGGTGTTAGCGAAATAAAAAGGTTTGAAGATCACTGTTCTAAAAAATTAGTAAGATTTACCCATACAGTTGTAATTGTCTGAATTAGATCTTAACTATACAACATTGTTGAATTAAACTATATTTAATATTAATAAAATTTAAATTAAAATTGTTTAAATTTAGTTATCTGATGAAAATCAAGACGGTATAGTCACAATTTCAGAATTCCATAATACGTTAATATATGAAAGAATTTATACCCAGTATTACCATGGAATTATTTAATAATTATAATTATTTAACAAATAAATACTTTAATATCATAGCATGTTACCATCAAGAACCAGGGTGTCAGACTCAATTTTTTTGGCGGGCCAAATGTGAAAAAAAAATTATTCCGCGGGCCGCACAAAAAAATCTTTACTCAAATAATTATGTTAAAACTAACACATTTAATTAATTTATAATAATATTCAATTCAATTCATAAAATGAAATATGAAACAATAAAAATGGAATAAGTGTAAAAATTGTAATAATAAATAAATCATGCAAAATATATGAAAAAACTGTAAAATAAGAAATATGAGTAAAAAATTGTTATGAAAAATAAAAATTTATATTATAACGCAGGCCGCACATTCCATAATTGGGGGCCACAAATGGTCCGAGGGCCGCATAATTGACACCCCTGATCAAGAACTAAGAATGATACAATTCTTCAGATAAGATCATACTTTTAGTTGTATTATCTTATATTTTAACGTTTTCAATCAAAAAAACTTATTAGAATTTAAAAAACATATTTAAATTTTTCAATTTATTTTTTTACTATTAGTATAATAAAATCTTAACATATTCTATTATATACATACATCCATGATACTCAAAAGAAACTTGGTGGATTTTTTACATTATATACTATATTATATTATTATATATGTTTTGTATATTAATATTATATTGTAATTTAATATTTTGATTTTTACATCTTGATTATATGTTACAGAAATGAAATAGAATACATAATGTGCTGTATCAATTCAGATAATGATGGAATAATTGATTTACAAAAATTAAAGGAAAGATTTTATCACCCAGCTAAAACTATAGGATTTATATTTGCTCTTTTACTAAAAAATTTATCTGAACATTTACCCAATCAGCCAAAGTAAGAATTTCTTCATTTATTTATAATTTCTTATTATGATAATCATTATTAGTTTGATATTTTAAATTACAAATTTAGTCTAAATAGATATTGATTTAGATTGCAGATGTTTACGGATAGTGCCCATGATTTAATGAATTATTTTTCTCCCTTTTTGGGTACAATAGAAATAATCGGTGTTAACGGGAACATTGAAATAGTATACTTCGAAATCAAACAAACGTACATGGATCAGTGGATAAAACCGCAAATTAGGGTATATTTATTAACTCTTCACTCCATTCAAACTTGTATCAAAACATGGTTGCATAAATTGCGAAATATTTTACATTTTGTTTAAAATTTTAATATTTTTCATATTATTATTTTTGGGAATATGTCAAAGTGACATTTTGAACTGACACTAAAATGAAAATTTGCAAATTCAGCGCCGTTGTTATTTTTTTGATAGATGATTTTATACACCTAGGTTTACATAATATACATTTCAATTCATTGTATCAATTATAAATTATGTATAACATATTATATATATATACATATTATATATAACATATACATTAGGGTGTCAAATTTTTTGGAAAATTTTAGAATTCGATGGGCAATTTGTACTGCTAATTGCCCTTGATTCTTTGATGGGTGTGACACCCTAATATACATGCATAACATCATTAATATTATATATTAGGATTTTAAAAAGGATTTTTTATATGCAGTTTCTAATAACGAAGGTGAAAATGAAAAAATAGGTAATTTCTATGAAATAATTAGTCTCTACACTTTGCATTAATAAATCGTATTATTAAAAGATTTCTGTAATTTATATATATTAGATTTTTTCGTTGATTTTTGCGAAAATTCTATATTTCAGGTAATTATGAATTAAAATTTTTTAAACTATATTTAGTAAATTTAATTTTAATATTATCAGTTTATCTTTTATATTTATAATTATAATTATTAATGTAGATGCAACATACATCAAAATTATATAAAAAGAAAATAAAATATCAAAAATTTAAAAACCAAGCGATTAGTACTGTTTTTATTATATTAGCACGATTTATGTTGTATTTATCTGGCATTAATTTTGAAAAGAATATTAATTTGATATATCGATGTGCATATCAAGGATATCTTCATATTAAAATATTTTTTACTCAAATTTATAATTTTTATGAAAAACGACATATTTATTCTATACATCACTTTAAATTCACGAATTTAAGAAACTATTGCTTTAAGGTCGTATACAAAATTATATCAATTCTGTGTGGCGTTATTCGAAGGTTTATTATTTTATATGTTAATAATGTTAATACACTTAATAATGTTAATAATAACCCTGAAAATTATTAAACCTTCAATTGAAGAAGGAGGCGAATATTCCCGATTCTATATTATTATATATTTCTAAAATTTTAAATTTTCAAGAATAATAATGAATAATATTATCGAAAAATTCGAAATATGAAAATGAAATATGAAATATACAAGTGTATAAGATTATGCATTAATTTTGAAGATGTAGCTTCTATTAAATTACTCTTATAAATGGTCATATCTGCTTAAATATATACAATTCATATTATGCATTGAATAAAATTTAAATAATGTAAATAGCCAGAATTATGGTAATTAAATCGTTAATAAAATCCAAAAAATTTAGCTATAAACAAGTTTAAAAAAATTAACTGTATAACTAAACATGGAGAACAATATTATAAAGTCGGTACCACATTTAAAAGCTCAAAAGCCAATTTCCGTTAAAATAAAGTTCAGTTTCCATAATTTTTCCATATTATTTTTAAAGTGATATTTAAAATGACAAACGCAACTCGAATAGATAGCGTTAAATGTTTTTGATTGCGAATTAGTTTTTATATTTTAAAAATACACACTTTTAGTGCTAATTACACTTGATTCTTTGATGGGTGTGACACCCTAACATAGTGTGACCAGAAAAAAGACGTACTATAAATTTTAGTTTATTTGGAATAAATTTTAAGCCGAAAATTTTTATTCGTCATCATATATAAGTAGTTTTGGCTTTACATTTATTATCAAATATACTAAAATTGATAATACGTCTTTTTTCTGGCGACACTACCTAACAGTCATATCAAAATTGATAAACATAATACTAAAAAAATATACATGATATAAAAAAACTAACGTAAACGCATCTAAAATAAAAAATTATTAATAGTCTAGTTTATTCTAAGTTTCTCCTACTGCTATTTTTGTATTAAATAAAAAAATTTATTTGAGGCCACAGGTTAGACAAGTAGTAATATTACAAGGATAACACAATTAACTCCAATGATTAACAAACTTGATAGAACTAATACAGTAGTGTTTTTCTTGTTAATTTTTTCTATTTTACAAAAACTTAGCCACCATTTTTAAGTTATGTGACAAACCCTCCCGGTTAACGAGTTGTTAAGTGTATGATTACGAATATACCTATATATTATCCTAACTTATATAAAATATCCTGTTGACACATACAAAAAATTTCAATCTGGATAAGTTACGCCTGTACGGTCAAAACAGCATTTTAATCTTAACTTATATAATATGATACGGCGTAGCAGCTACGCGATTTTTGTTTGTGTGTCTGTGTATGTGTTCTACTTTATTAAAATAACTAGCATTTTTAAAATTTTTTAAAGATCCACATTTCAATTACAGTTTTTTCCGGGACGTATAATAAGATAAATTTCAACCTTCCAATTTCACATCTTAAGCGTCAACAACCCCTGTTGTCCCTCTTTTTGAAAATTAAACGAGTTGGAGAATTTAAAAAAATATATACGCTGATGCGGATTTTAAAATCATAAACATAATCATAAATTTAAATTTAAAAAAATTATACCTTCATGGCCAAAACCACAAATTCTCTTCCTTTTTTTTGAAAACAGCCCTAGAATTTCATGGTGGTAGAGTTGTATCATGTTAACACACAGAAAAAATTTCAATCCGAATAAGTGACGACTTAACGGTCAAAAAAGCATTTTAGTATTCATATATTTTTTTTTCAAAATATTTTATTAAAACCAAAAATGTGAAATAATTAACAGTCCGAATATTAAAAAAAAAAATTATTCTGATAGAGCTTATTTCAGTTGACATAAATACAAAATTTCAACACCAGAAATCTACGCATTTTTAGTCAAAAATTATTTTTAATATATTATCAACCAATATTTTTCAAATATTTCGATTAAAATCAAAAATTGAAAAAGTAAATATTGATCCTACAATATCAAAAAAAATGTGGATTGTACGTCTACACATTTCCAGTCAAGACATATGTGTGAAAATCTACATAATTCATTCCTTCGAAATTTTTTTCATTGCTACGCAATTTTTAAATTTCAAATTTTCATTTTCCAAACATTTTGAACATCTACGGCAACGAATTTATAAAAGTTTTGATACTAACATAATTTAACTTAATATGAAAATGCTAAAAAAAAAGTAACATTCACAAGAAAAAAGGCCAAAAGTATGGACACATTTTTAACATCAATTATTTTTATATATTAAAATCCTTTGCAATAATGGTCAAAATTCGATTAATTATTGATACACAATTGCTATTTTTAAGTATTTATTAAACTGGTTCTGAATATATATCATCACATTGAAAATGACAAAATAAATTTTTATAATTTTATTTTGCTGGAATTTATGAGATTTATGACGATTTTTAGAATTGGACTGTGTAATGTCGTATTTAAAATTCATAATGAAAAACGTTTAATTTTTAAAACACGTTTTTATACGGTTTACAATTAATATGAAGTTTATTTTCTATCTTGATTTAGTGTTGGGATGATACTAATACTACAGACTGTTTTTACTTTATTTTTAATATTATACACACATTCTGTCTAATAATTTATAAAAATGAAATAACAATTT
Source organism: Intoshia linei (assembly GCA_001642005.1). NCBI lineage: Eukaryota > Metazoa > Orthonectida > Rhopaluridae > Intoshia > Intoshia linei. Next base: position 2,200 of record LWCA01001069.1, on the reverse strand, counting down.
TTTTTAAAATTCTTTACGCAAATGTTAACAAAAAAATTTAAAATGGAATAATTCACTTTAAAGTAAAAATTAATGTGATATGACGGTTCCACCTGAAACAAATTTAGGAACCACTTTTTTAAAGGATTGATAATAGTTAATAGTAAAATTTTTAAGTTAGATTTTCCACGTGAATTTATATTTTTGGTATAATAAAAGAGTGCCCTCGGCAGAGCTAGGTGCTGTTTGTATGTAGTACAAAACAGCCAAGCTTGTTATACTATATTATTATATTATATTACTGTATTACCTAATTATATTTACTTATTAGATATTATGCATTAATGATTAAACATACACATTTATCTGCGGAGTATTACAATCAGTATCGTCATTATTCTATCGATTATGGATCTTGTATCAATTTTAAATCAATGTTATCATTTGAATCTATACAGTATTCTGAAAATTTGACCAAAAAAATTAAAAGTGCATTTATTGTTGAATTCATTATCTATTTTTGTCGTTTTATATTGATTCTTGTGGTAATTTAAGTCTAATTTTACTTAAATATTTTTAATCTTGTATTTATTACTTTTTTACTGCAACCTTTTTTAATTTTACTAAAAAAATAAATTCAATAATAAAGTCATCATTAAAAATGATACACTCACCATTATCAATTAAAGTAGTGGTTCTTAAACTTAAATTTCACATTACCTTTAAAAATTAAATTAAAAAATTAATAAAAATTGCATTTCATTGTAAATTTTGAAAATATTGTCATTTACTTCCTTTCATAAATATCTGACAACACTGTCTTCAGCGCACAATAATATAATATATACACACTGAGAATTTTTGATTAATTTCGTTAACATTGCAAAATATATATTTTTGACCGAATTTTCCTTTGAAACTAAAAATACCATAAATATAAAAAAATTTTTTTTTTTATTACCTGCTTAATTCTTTGTAATGAAAATTTTGCTCGCCGACTAAAATAGCTTGCCCACTCCTGTTCTATTTTGAATTTTTTTATTTGCTTGAGTGAGAAACAAAGTAATTTGGCGAGCAAGACTTTAAGAACCATTGATATATATTGATAAAGATTATATATTTTATAATTAATAATTTAGGGTATAGCTACGCGTAATTTTTTTAAAATGAAAATTATGAGATTAGGAATTACATTCTTGATCAACACATTTCTTCTTTATATTGTGGTAATTGCCTATTTTATTTTAATTGATTTTCATAATCATATATAAGATTTTTGAAAATGTATTATTATGTCAGTTGTGTCGTTACTACATTAGAAAACAATAAAAATAAACGTATATTTAACATCGCACTAAAAAATTAACAAAATTACTAACTTTTTCACAATAAAAATAAATTATACACATTATATGGAGAATTCGTTGAAGGTACATAACTTTTTATTGTGGATTAATTAACCCTTAGACACTTTGATTGTTTTTTACATGAACTTTTACAAAAGCTAATAATTGAAAAAGCTAAATGTCAAAAATGTATTTAATTTAAGTAAAAATAAACTACAAAATCGTTTACTTACTTTATTTTACTACTTAGTATATAAAAATGAATGTCTGTGAGTGTTTCTGTTTGTGTGTGTAACCTTTATTGAAAAAATTGACAGTCGCAGCATTTAAAAAAATCCCACTTCTAATACAGTTTTTCGCAGAGCGTGGTTTGATCTATTTTTCAGTTTCCTAATTTCAGTTCTACAAGGTCAAAACACAATTTTCCTTTTTGTTTAAAAAAAAATTAGCCCAAAAATGTAATAAAACATATATTCTGGGACGTGTTTTAAAATCATGAATATTGTCGTTAATCCCAGCCTCTAAAACGCATACCTTGACACCTTGATACATACCATGGTCAATATTCCAAATTACCCTTTGTTTTAAAAATTAAACATGTCCCAAATTTTTTTTAAACATAAATTCTGGGATAGTTTTTAAAATCATATATATTATCATTAGGGCGATTTTTTTTAACCTATAAAAAGAAAAAAATTTAACTTAAAAATCAAATTTATTTAACTTTTGGAAAAAAAATTCACGTAGTTTGTTTTTTTCGTTAAATTTTTTTCTGAACAGTGATGACATCTCTTATTCGCCATAATAATATTTCTGGGGTTTTGTCGGCTGTAGCACCGTTATATAAATTTTAAAACATAATTGTATTGCCATTA
>LWCA01000427.1:0-27955 GCA_001642005.1 Intoshia linei | reverse complement strand
TTTAAGACATTGAAATCTCCATCTATTTAAATTTTTGACCTTTACTCAAAAACGGTACTAAGAATTTTTTTAATTTTTCTTTTAAAATACTCCTGAAAGTGTGCCAAATCAGAAAGTGTTGAAATTTTGGATGAGTAATTTTTTTGAATTAAATGTTAGTTCAGACAGGCTGTGAATCATGCATAATAATGAATATATAATGTAATAATTATAGCCAATTCATAATTTAGCAAAATACATAAATTTTGTGGATTCGTATGGAACATTTGCTTTAATGGAAGCTGTCGTTCGAAGCAATCAAAAATTAACCAAGATTTTGCTGAATTATGGAGCTGAAGTAAATCAACGATCTACAATATACAAAAATGTCACACCTCTACAATATTGTATTTGTGCTGGGTTTTATGGTATCCTAAAATTGTTAATATTGGTAATTTAAATTAACAAATATATGTAAATATGTAAATAAATTATATAAAATCAGTTGCCTTTAGAGCAGGTGGGCATTATTTTTCAGTTGCGGGTCCAAAATGTATCATCTCTATTGAGATAAATTGCCTAACTAAAATGTTTATTTATATTACAGTCTAAGTCAGTATTTTCCAATTTTTTTTACTACATTACCCATATTATAGTACCTATTTTGATACTATTCACAATGTTTTTAACTGAATTTTAGATTCTCATGTTTTTAGAAAAGAGCCATATAGATTTTATAATAGTTTAATTAAAATTTTTAAAAAGCTAATTTTAGGAAATATATGTAGTAAAATAATTCCATATTTTTTTTTAATTTGTAAAATGAATATTTAAATTTTTATTTTTCAAAAGCGGGAGTAAATTTTGTTTTTGCAGGTAAATATGCAAATTTCTGAAAGTGAAAACTATCTTACTCGTTGTAACAGAAAAAAGTTACAATTACTTACAATTTGCGTTTTTAACTTTGTGGGACATGTCAGCTTAAGATAAGATAAAAACCATTTATAATATTTTTTCAAGTATAATCAAAATATTACTTTTTTGATAATAAAATATTTTCCAAATAAAAAAAAATAAATATACTTAAGTGCTTTTTTAATTAGTGTCAGATTAAAATTTTTTTTGTGTTAACTGGATATTGCTGTATCAACTGTAATTTTTTTAAAAATTCTAGGACTATTTTCATTTTCTTTTCTAGTTTGGCGCATACATTGATATGACAGTTTGGTCAGAATGTTCATCTTTGGTATATGCTATCAAATCATTTGATCGTAAATGCCTAAAGATTATGTTAAAATATTGCACGGATCGATCGTTTATTCACAATGATTGTTCAAACGTTGAAAAACGTATTTACACGTTATATCAGGAAAAGGAATTGGGTAAAAATAATGTTTAATTGTCTAAAATTAAAAATTTAGATATTGACAATATTTTAAAAATTAAATGCTTTAACTTGCCACATAAAAAAATAACATATATTTAATATAATACATTAATATATATATTATGTAAATTTTACCAAATTAAAACTTATATAATATTATAATGGAATTCATTAATTATTTATTAATTGCCCCTTTATTAGAAACGTTTCACTCGAATCATTACTAATGATAAGTAATTTAGCTAACAAAATTTTGAAAATAAATAAATACTTTATTAACAATTTCGCATTGAATAAATTTGATAGGCTAAAGCACGAATTTCTATCAAACAAAAATCTTGGTTTGCCATATTTAAAAACAAGTTTTGGATGGCTAATACTGGAGTTTTGGTGGATAAAATTTTGGGCATAACAAATATTGATTGATTAAAAGCATAATTTGACTCCTTGTGTTTTCTAATTTCAGTAAAAATGTAAATAGGAAAAAAATTAAACAAACAATTTTTAGTTAAAATATACCTGAAAACAGATTTTACTTTCTTGTGAGGTTTAGGACTAGAGCTAAATTTTGTTAATTATTCAAATTATTTGGTAAAGTTTTACTCATCTGCGCATTTTTCAGTATTATCTACAAAAATATTCAAATCTTTATCATTCGTATCAGTTGTATTGGGTTTAGAATTATTCTAAAAGGCATTATCAACAACACATGAAATTGAAACATTTACATTAAATTTAAATTTTTCATGAACAACCCGATTTTCCACATTATCGGAAATGTAATTTGGCGCATGAGTCCATTTAGCATTTTCATTTAATACATGTGAAACTGAATCTGGATCAACATTCTCATCCTTGTAAATGTTAAATTTGTTCGCGTCATTGTCCAATGTATAGGCTTTTTTCGATGAACTAAAAATACTAGCCTTTATTTTTATATCAACATTTTTTGGTTTATCAATGCTCGTAACATTTGCATCTTTTTTACATTTTCTAGTTTAAATTAAATGCATATACATTTGATCAACATTAATATCTGCTGTACAATTTCTTTGGGTTCTGCTTGTTCTCTTTCTGCACGATATGCTACTTGTAGTGCCAATTTGTATTCTCTCATTTTTTGATAAATTTCAATTAAAATTGAGTAAAATAAGTAACGTTTTTTTCCAATATTTTTACTAAACATGTAATTTATCGCGTCCAATTTGTCATCATAAAATTGAATCTACGACGAAATAAAAATTATCAATAATTTAATGTACATAAATTATAATAATTTTATAAATAATCGGTAATTTCAATGTGATAGTTACAGATAAACCCTGTGGTAGTGATCTAACTGGGCTTACAGGGATTTTTCAAATATTTTTATATGGATACAAAAATTTTTCAATTTTTTTCATATTCTGTACATCTAATAAACGGTAATTTTTCTCAAAAACTATAATTTACAAATGTTAAATACAAAATGTTTACTTTTAAAATATTCCGAGTCACATTTTTCGATTATTAAAAAAATCATCCGCTTTATAGACAATACTGTAAAGAAAACTTTTATATTTATACCAGTGGTTCCCGATTGGGGTTCCTGGACAAATTGGGTCCAAAACTATTCCTGGGTCCGTAAGGTTTAAATAAAGTATAAAAAAAATTTATCAACTTTTGTTTATTTTTATAGGAGAATTTTTAATATATATTATAGATGTTGGCAATTTATCCTAAAGCCTAGACGACCTGTACATTATTATTTCTAAAATCTCACTTTTCCGCATCATCAATAAAATTTAATAAAAAATAAAATTTTAAACCCTCAGGGTAAAATCGACTTTTACCGATATTTTTTTGAAAAACACAATTTCACCAAATCTTATCAGAAAAACCTCTTATTGCAACCTCAAAATAAAAATCCTATTTTACCCAATCTTATGAGAAAAGCCTTCAATTTTTTCATAAATTTTTTAAATATTTCAGACTTTCTTTGTGTCCAAAAAAATAAATATTTTGAAATGGGGATTCGTACACTATTAGAATCGGGAACCACTGATAAAGACATTTAAGTTTAAGTTTTCCCTGATCCAGGATTCCTGTAAATGATTGTTAATGAAAAAATATAAAAATAAACCAAACGCTGCCAGAGAGAAATGTATCGATCGTCATTGTTATATTTTTCAACATTAACAAACTTGAATGTAGCTTGTTCCAATAAATTAATAATTTCCAAACAATTGGTCGCAAAAGCCGACTGTTCAAACCAATCAATATACCGATACCAAGCATTCAAAGGATCAACATAATTTACATCAATTTCACTTGCTTTAAGTTCATTCTCATATTTACTGCAATTTTTAATTTGAAATTTATAAACTAAAAGTATACTGTTTTTCTAAAATTAATTCCAATTTTTTCTCAAGATTTTCAGGCAAATAATAATTTAATGATTTTGCTAGACAATTTGCATCTCTTCCTCGTTTTAATGGTTCAATATTTTCCTTGTTTATATCCCAATTTTCATTCATTGCGCCAATTTTTAATTTCAATTTATTTTTAGTCGTTGAGGTAATGAATGAAGATAAAATGTCATGAAATGCAAAATATTTAATTTTAATGAAACTTAATTCAAATCTATAAACTTTCGATGCAGGATCGGTAATGGATTATGTCTACTGGACATTGTACAACTCTTAATGTGCAATTTGGTTAGAATTTTTATCCAAATTCAAAATAATGTACAATATTAATTTTATATTAACGTCATGGTTCATGAAAAATCATTCGAAATTTCGAGTGAGCCACCGGCGCTGTTTAGGGCGCTCTATCAAAAGATCGTAAAATCATATGATCGTAGTTTTTTGATCTTAAATCAAAAGATCGTAAAAAAATAAACTTCATAACTAAACTAAATATAATAAATTGAATTGGATAAAAAATACTCTCTGGTGTGAACACCATAGAATATTTTTATTGTTTTTTGTAATATGGTTTGTAGATAAAAAATTAATTAGTAATATTTCAGTTTTAACTTAGGTCTGTAATCTAAATTAAATGAACTAGTTAATGAATTATTTAATTTAAACTTTAACAAAATAAATACGATCTTTTGATTTTCGATCATGTGATTTACGATATTGTGAACGGACACGGCTGTTTAGACATATCGGTATCAAGTTTATTTGTTCATTTTATTCCTTACTTACTCTTACTTACTTACTACCTTACTCTACTTCAGTTTAATGGCTTTTTTATTATTAGTTTGAATTCACTTGAGAAATGATAGATAAAACCTAGAAAATAATAGCTTTGTCGAACTTTTTTACTGTCGAGACGTGGAATTATTTTGATGTATTTAAAGAATATGGTCTCGCAATATGAAACGTACAGATCCAAATAATAAAATAAACTAAATTTACCAACCCACGAAAAAAAAAACATTTTTTGAGTAAAAACATGATTGTTTACAATATGAAAATACAAAATCAAAATTTTATTTCTCTGGTAAATTTTCTTTTAAAATCTATATAACGAGGAGACTAAACAAGATAAGGAATTATTCATATTCGATTAAAATACCTTGGATATCGGATTTCTAGTTTCCATTTTGTGCTAAAAAAGAATACATAATAACAATTAAAAATAACGAAACAATTTAAAAATAAAGAATACATTTTTAAAAAATAATTCAGAATGGCAACAAGGTATAAGATAGTGACGGTACCAAATAAAATGTGATGTTTTAATTATCAGAGTATCTTAGAATATTATTTTCTAATGTTTTCTACTAAAAAATGGTTTAGTTTAAAAATTTTTGGTTTTTTATTTTGTGGTTGGATTAAGAATTTTTTCTCGTAAGGTTTGGTAAAATCAAAGTTTTCAAAAAAATGTAGGAAAAGAAGATTTTACCCTAACTTAAAGCCTAAGAGTCAGTAAAATTCAATTTTTTGTAAAATTTTTAAAATGTAAAGAAGGGCATTTTAAAATAGTATGTATGCAGTATGTATTTAAAATGAAATGGTATTTTTATTACAATTATTAAATTTTATTAATAGTGGGATAAAAGTGGGATTTTAAAAATAATAATGTAGCGGTTGTTTAGACTTTAGGATAAAATCCCAACATCTGACAACTCTGCAATAATGTATTTTACCAAAATATACCAATTTTTTAATTTTGCTGGTAATAAAACTAGACATTCTGGTAACATCTTTGATTATTATAATTTAATTTTTTAGAAACCGCATGGTATGATCAGATCAGTAACATTTACAACTTTTTGTTAATGGACCCAAAAAATGATAAAATAATTTATTATTATTATTAATAATTAATATCATATTTCTCGTTTGACAACAATAAAACTAAAACATTGAATTGTTACACAACATTATTTCTTATTTTCAATATATGATGTGTTGATATTCATTTAAAATTCAAGTCGATTAATGATAAAAGTGGTCCATACAAACCCAATTTATAACTGAAAAATTGCAGAACCAACTATTACGAAATTTAAAAATTTTCTGGTTATGACATTAAATAATAGAATTTATTTAATGCTTAATTTGGAAAAATTATTTTACAAAAATTTCGTCAATCCACACCCGAAACGGTATCGGGTAATGTATTTCTGCACTAATTGAAATAAGAGCTAAACCAATAGGGGTAATATTGGTTACACTTTACCACTGATAAGTAGGGCAAACACTTTAGTAACCTATAAACTTTTATAGAAATTTTATTACTGATAAGATATTATTTTTCTAAAAAGCAGGATTTTCGAATAAGTTGACACATTAGTAAAAAAAATTAAAGGAATACTTTTAATTATAAATGTTATACATTTTATAAAAACATATATTTTACCTTGTTTTTTAAAGTAGATTGTTTTTTAAACAATAAAGTCGGTTTTCTGGTACAACTTCTAAATGATATTAATATAATGTTATAATATAGTCTAGTAATGGAAAAGTGTTATCTTAAAGCCGCATGCGACTTTTTGAAAAAAATTAACATTTATAAAAATTAAATAAAACCAGAGTTTTGCAAAAACGTTGAATTTTTTTAATGCTCATTTGGAAAAATGGTGTCGAGCACCCTTACCACCGAATCCGGGTCTCGGGTTTTGCCATTTTCGTCAATAATAATTTTAATAACACTAACTCAGTGCTTCTCAAACCTTTTTGAGCATTCACCCATTCACAAGTTTGGTATAATTGGATTTTTCAAAAAAATATTGGTAAAAAAGGATTATTTCCTTAAGGGTTGGCAAAAATTGGATTTTTTGATTTTGAATCTGATAGAGGCATTTTTATCTCAAAGTTTGGTAAAATTGGATTTTTTCTTTAAGGGTTGGTAAAATTTTGGTTTTTTCACATATTTGACTAAATTGAATAAAATATGTTAAAAATTTATCATTCACCGCCTATTCACCCCAATCATCTAAAATTTTAGTATTCACCCTCTCATAAAAATATTCAACCCTTGGTGGTGCCAGTCACCCCCATGAGAAGCACTGCCCTAACTAATTAATTTAAAAGTAACTAATTTTTTTTAATCATGACTTTTTGAATTTATCTATCGGTCGAAGTAAAAATATCCCAGAGATAGAAAGAATGTTGAATTTTTTTGAACATCACACTGTTATATACATTAATAATTATTTTAAGATTTTCAAAATGCCTTAAAATGTTGAAAATATTCCCTTAAATACCCTTCAAAATTTTGATTGATAAATTATATTGAAAATATTTAAAAACTGCTCTCTTAAAAATTGTACCACATCTTGGGACCAACATTATCTTCAAATTATTTAAAAGTTGGGTAAAAAAAAACTTCCCTTAAAAACCTTACCAAATTTTAATCTCAACATTATCTTCAAAATATTTAAAAGTTGGGTAAAAAAACTAATTATACAAGTACAAACGTATAGAAGTGTAAAGACTACTAAAAAGTAATCAATTAATAGAACCTACCAATAAAACTCCTCTAAAAACAATAAAAAATAAATTACATTGGTTGAAGACTTTCAATGCAGCGTTCAGAATGAGTCCTTAGTCTATCAATTTTAGGTTTAGAATTAATCCGATAAATGGCAGTATCTGAAACTGACGAAGAATTAAATTCCCTAATAGAAACATTAGAGAGAGATTTTTGTTTCATTTTAGTTTCCCTCGAATTGACACTACTTTCAGATTCTGACAATACAATGGGTTGGTTATACCCCAAGGACATAACATCAGAAGAGGTATTTTCAGCATCAAGTGTATTTAAACCTTGATTCAAAACATGACTCTTTTTAAAATTAACCAAATTGCTATTATTAACTTCAACATTGTCAACAAACAAAGAAACGCTAAAAGTATAATAATCTTCATCATTAATATAAACGATAGCGCAACATTGCGAAGAAGGTAAAGTAGTGTGTTTAACTTTGTTGACATAAATAATAAACTGTGAAAAAGAATCTTGACTAGGTTCCTTGGTCCATGATAGAATAATATAGTTATCCAAAAATCCATACTCTTGAATTTTCAATTCTATACATTTAATATAATTTTTATCAGTGCCATCATGGTCCGTGAAATTCAATTTTACATTATGCAATTGTTCGAGTTTGAAAAACTTTTTTTCCAATTCCGACACTTTAATTTCTAAAAACTTATGATTGTCATTTAAATTGGTAATAGTTTGTGAATTTTTAAGCAAATCACTATCCATTGTTTTAGAACAACTAAAATCTGATTGAGTATCGATAGGAATTGCACCATCTGAACAATTTTTCTTTGATTCATCAACTTGTTGGCGCCATAATTTAAGTTTAGCAACCTGAGTCCACAATTTTTTGATGGCATGCGTTTGTAAAATTCGCATTTTTCTCTCTCGATTATAAAGATCTGTATACTTTTTAATCGCTGAACACAGGTAATTAATGTAATCGAAAATACGCTTTTGTTTTTGATAATTTCGAAATTTTAGAACCTGCCCATTTTGTTTTCTAGTAAAGTAGCCTCTCCATGCAGCTTGAATTATTTTAGCTGCACCGTGCTGCTTATCAGTATAATTAAAATTGTCCCAAGCAATTTTGTTAATTTTATCAATTTTAACTGGTTTACGTTTCAAACTAAAAGTCAAATTTGCCTTTTTAGCAACTTTAGTATCCGTCAAATTTTCAATCCCATTGACCGGCAAATAAACTGAATTCGAATCTAGCATACTTGAATTTGCTATACTTTTAAAATCATCTAAAGTATCCATATAGTTAAAATATATTGGTTTTAAAAATTACCAGCAGCCTTTTTATTCATATCTTTATTTTTTCCAAAATCTAAATATTATTTAACCGGCATATTATTGTATACAATATCCATACAACCAAAAAATTGTATTAAATTTATCAGTATTGTAATGAAAATAATGAATTAATACAAAATGATTCAATTATTTTAAACAATACAATGGTGAAAAAAATTAACCTTTGTTCAATATTAATTGATTCTAAAGATTAATTAATAGATTTATTTAACAAATATACTAGCTTTCGAGGCAAAATGTGTGGCAATGACTGTCGATTTTGATAATTAAGCTTTGGTTTCATTGATACACTAATAATTAAATTTTCGATTTGTTATTTATATATTTTTCAATGTATATAAAGTGTATGTATTAATTCCAAAATGTGAAATTCACAAAAATATACACATGATCATTAATTGAATATCCGAAATATGAAAATTCAACAATTGAAATATGAGAATCAAGACAAGAAATGAATTTAATCAATAAAACATAAACAGACTTGCAATTTTTGTTTATAATAATAAAATTAGAAACGTGAATAGAGTCCGTCAATATTATATTTTTATAAAAATTGATTAAGATACCGGCTTATTTATATTAAATCAATATTTCATTTTTTCAATGTAAATTATCGATTTTTACGTGTCAATTTGGGGATTATCAAGCAATGATATTTTCTAATAAACGTAAAATAAAAAATGTACATTTTAATGTTTGGTTACAAGTTTATAATCAACAAAATATAATGTATAATTATAAAATACATTTTCTCAAAATAATTTAACCATTAATAAATCGATTATTGTTTAAAATTTTAATTTGATTAAAAAAAGTTTTACTACAAGATATTTAGTCAATTTCAATAAAATCACGAGTCTAGATATGAAATCTAAATTATCATTGTAATTATAATATTTATAAAAATAATTCAAATTAAAAAAATTGATTCATTTCAATATACAGTATACGATATACATATATGTAGTAGGTTGGGTATGTGGTTCTTTATACGGTACTGGTGTCTCGAATTAAAATTTAACCAGACTAGCTAATAAATAACTCAAACTAATAAGCTAATCATTATGGCCTGTAATAACAAGGTTTAGGTTGTTTGGGATTTGTATCGCACTAATATCATAAGGCTAACTCTTTGATTTTATGGGTTATTTTTATTTCTTTGTTATTAATCTGAAAATATTGACAAAACCTATGTACCTTAGGGTGTTAACTTTTTTTTTTTTGATAAAAATGTAAATTTAAACTGAATAAAAATATTTTTTTTAGGCATATAGCCGTAAAAAAATTATAAAAATAATCATAAACGAATTCGCAGTGCACGTTTTAACATTTATAATGTAAAAAAGTTATATTTCATACTAATGTATTTTTTAATTATTTTAAAATGTTTCAAAGAAATGGAAACATTATCATTGAAAATTATATTTCATTTAATTTCAATAATAGGAAATACCTACAGTAAGAAATGTATTTAAAGAGGTTATTATTGTTAAAAGAAACAAAGAAGGTACGCCGATTTCAACAAGTATCGAAAGAGTATCTTTCCATTTATATTAAAACTGGTTTAAATATAATATCATTAATTATAATTAAATGTAAAATCAAAAAATTGTTTGATAAATATCGAAATATTCTACGAAGTCAAACATTACTTAGAGCTCAAGTATATCGTAATCATTTAGATAATATTATTTCAGTCGCAAAAGATGATCAATCTAAGACACATTTTGAGGATAGTGAATTCCTTAATTGTCAAAATCATGGCAATTAGTTTAATGGCATCCACTACTATAAATCATCCATAATTGGAATCAATTAGAAAATTTATTAAATATCAAAAAAAAACAAATGGACAGAAAAAATTATAAAAACTCATATTACACTCATATACATTCTAACAAAGACTCAATGTATTTTACAGATGATGATAGTGTTTATTTTGATTTTTCTAACCTAAAACAAAAATATTCATGGCGGTCATGTGATAAAAAAAAATGTTTCACTCCGTGGAGCTGCAGATTTGCTGGTGTATCTCAGTGAAAACAATCAAAAAAAAAGAAATTTTCAAAGAAATGAAGATTATAAAATATTTAAAACAATAGTAAATGATGTTTCAAATGTTGTGGTTTATTTTGATTCTAAAAAGATCGACATCAATATTAAACTTTTAAAACCAGGTGAAATGATTAAAAGATGGAATATTCTGAAAACAATAACTTTAACAATGTCTCGAATTGTTGAATTTTCTTTGACAAAATTTATGCTACACCAAGATTATCTTGAAGCAAATATGGACGAGGTTCAACAGGGTTCCTCTGTAAATGATACAGCTGAAAGAACATTATTTGTATTTCAAAAAGCACGAATATTATTAAAAAAGTAAGAAGAAATTCAGAAAGTTGTTAGTTTATCAAATATAAAAATATGATACTGTGAAACCTGGTACCTTGAACTCAGTTAAAACTAAAAAATTTTCTCGAAATGATGATTATGGCCAAAAATAACATAATTTTTGAAATATAAATGAACTCACATTATTGAAATTACATTTAAGTTCTGGTTAACGAGGTTTCTGTATTTTAAACATTTTATTTACAAAAAAATCGATGTTTCGTTTAGTTATTTGTCTTATATAGATCAATAATATAATTATATGAAATATCATAACTAAATAAATGCGCATAGATAAATATAACGTTTTAACAATATGGATAAAAGGTAAAATTATTATTATTACATATAGCTTCATTATAAGTGAAACTTTAACTGCTCACCGCGAATTCAATATTAATTAATTTTATAAAATTTAAACGGCATTCTTTAAATGGAATAATTTTAATTGATATTTTTACTACACGTCTCAATTTTAAAAAAAAGACACCCTAATGTATCTATATTAAGTTTAATTCAGGTCTTCTCAGATATACATACATCTTTAACAATTTTGACACTCAAATAAACATGTACATATATAAGAAAAGTAAAATTTAAAAATTTGCACAGATCCCCATTCTAATTAGTGGTCCACAAGAGGTCCGTACGGACCTCTTTGGTAAGCACAGTTTAATGAATCACAGTTTACCACAAGATATTTTAATTTAAAAAAAAGGATAGACACCAAATGGAAAATTTTTATAAACAATTCAGATGAACAATGTAGATTAAATATGCCCAATTTTTTTCAGGTATTATAATTATAATATTCTGCGACATTAAACACTTAATAAATAACTTAAATGTGTTTTCTAATAATTTTTTTGCTCGTGTAGGGTGGACGCTGCAAAATAAGTTTGACACTCACTATATCAATTTATATTGAATCTTTAAAAAAAGTAATCAATGAACATCTACTGTTGTTCGTTTCTACAAATATTGATTTTTGTTGAAAATACCCTATACCACGCTGAAGAGGGTACTTAAAAACCCCTAAAAAAATATTTTTAGAAAAATTTACCGTAAAAACATTAAGTGGTTTTTCTTTTTAAGGTTTTCGCGCAATTTTCCCCCTTTTTTATTTTAAACATGGATACGATTAATGTTCGACCCATTAAAACATAGTCAATTGGAGTGAAAAAATAAAATATTTAACCTCACAGGGCGTTTTTTTCCATAAAAAGGGGTTTTTGTAATATTGGTCAAATATAAAAATTCAAAAATTATTTTTTGAACAGCCCTACTATAATTGTCCATTTTATATTGTATGAAAAACTTGAATCGGCCCTTAGAGGTCGATTCTTCCATTATTGCGAACCAGTGCTCAGTAAAGATCAGTATTCCTACTATCAACTTTAAATCTTTACTTTGGACCTAAAGTTTAAATCTAATAAAATAGTTTCTTTAAATTTTAATATCAGCAAGTTTTAATTAATTAGAAAAGCTCGGCAAAGTCAAAAATTTTATATTACCCTTGAAATTTTATACAATCATATTTACTGTCCACAGCCGTAGATTGTGCACCTTGCATTAGATTAACACTTTAAATAATATTAGTTGTCAGATAATTTCATGTAAACATTGTATAATTCCCAGAAAGAATTTCCTTCTATATTTCGTTAATAAAAGTTAATTAAGTCATACATTTTATCTACTATATAGTATACCTTTTAACTAAGTTTTAAATAATTTAATAATTAATACCTTTCGATAGATTCAATTTCTCCATCAATTACATCAGAAACACACACATTTTCGACGATTTCAGTTTGATTCAATCGATTTCTCGAGTTTAAGAATTTTGAGTGTGTAGATTCGTTAAAAATTTTTGAAGGAGGTGGATTTTTAATATTCATATAATCAAAGACTTTAATATTTTTACAAAAATTGTGTACAAATCCATTTATGCGGTATATAGACCTAAAATAATACAACCTATATTACAAATCAATTAGTAGACTAGTGCTTTCCGGTGCTTCCAAGCAAAATTCATGTGTGCTCCGCGAATAATTAAAAGTGAACTCTATTTACCATTTACCATTTATTTACCATTAAAGTAGGATCAGTTGTATTAGTTTTTTTATTTTTGATACCGAAACAACTTTATATTTTAATTTGTAGTTTTTCCTTGCAAAATCATACACACCATTACATATTTTTATCAGCTCCCTGACAGATATAAAATATTTACTATTTTGTTATTTGCTTGAAAAGAAAAAAGGTTTAGAAACAGCAGATTAGAATTATGGGTTATCATGAAATCGCACCAAATAGAATGTACTAGTAAACGGAATTAAAAAAAATTACTCTGTAAAATATATTGGGTTATCAAACAATGTAAGTTCTTTTAAATTGACTAAGCAGGACAGGAAAGTTAACTAAAATAAAATTTATTAATCTAATGCTAGAAAAAAATTTTAATATTCACTATAACACTTAAATTTATCAGATCCACTTTCAAATCAGACATTATTGATCAAATCATTCAAAATTTTCATTGAACAAAGTTTATAATCGCTAAATTCTATCAATTGGATAGTAGATGATAATGGTATTTTGTAAACAAAAAAGTTTAATAAAATATAAAAATAATTTTCTAAAATTTTTGAAAGATTTATAAATAGTAATCATGTCAAATCAAAATTTCTATATAATAAATACCTCAGATAATTTCGGTATAAAATTTCCGGAGAGGGTTAGATTTTTTAATGATGATGTAGGAAACGTTAGCGGAACTTTACTAAGTGAAGAAATTTTGTTATTGTTCAATAAAATGGTCTAAAAAATAAAATTAAATATATATAATAATATATATATATAAATAAAAATAAATAAATATCGTATTTAAATCGTATCAAAACCAACAAGTATAAGCCAACAGAGGACGATATTTTCATGTTTTAAAATTTGCCGCGTATTAAATTTACTTGAGTAAAGAATTTTACTTTTCATTAATTTTATTTTGTTGGTTTATCAGTCAACTCTTAAATATAAAATATAGACTAGACCTTCGGTTCCCAAATGCCGCTCCGCGAAAAATATTTTTGAAAATAGAAATACGAATAACAATTAAATATTGTAATTATTAAATTTATATTAATCTAATTTTTTAATTTTTTCCTAGTAATTTCGTTTTAGTGGTCCGTATCAAATTTTATAGTAAATTATGGGTCCGTGGTGAACAAGGTCTGAGTACCCCTGGACTAGAATCTTAAAATATTAGGCCCATTCTCTACACTAAATATCAAAATAGCAAAAATTAAAATGTTAAATTGATTTATTTTTTTGGTTTAATGTTGAGCATAAATCCTATATTTTACAATAATTATAAAATACCTGCCAAAAAAATTATATTTAAACACTATTTATAGACGCTTTGATGTATGTTAAATAAAAATTTGTTTTTACAGAATATTAAGTATAAATATAAATCGACATATCTAGTTTTGTATAAAATAAAAATAGACCAATTTCGATTTGTTACGTTGATAAAATAATTTCTTATCATATACATGTAAAAAATTAATTTTAATTAAAAAATAGGCTAAGATAATTGATAAAATCAAAATCAAAAAAATTCTGTAATGGCAGACAGACAAAATTGAGAGTACAGAAATTTCGGTTAAAACAAAAAAATTAATTAATTAATCCAACACCTTATGTCACCACAAATTTTAGGTAAAGCAAAGTCAAGGTTGATTAAAGAACTCCCTAAAAACGAAAGTAATTGGCCCATGATAATAAATGAAGTTTTAAGGAAAAGTTTGATTCAAATATTGTGAAAATAGTTGAAACTGAACTAATAATGAATGATAAGGTTGTAATGTTTTTTCAAAATCCTGACATTTCATGGATATCACTGAACCAAACAAAGACTATTATAAAATGTGGTATTAAAAAAGTGATGCCTCGGATGTACTGGATGTATTATCTTAGAAAAGCACATACTATATTTTGTAAAGATAAAAAAATTATTGGCTTTAGTAATTTCTGTAAATTGCGTCCTGATAACGTCTTTCTCATGAATAATTGTCCAAAGGATCAGTGCAAGTGCATGATTCATGAAAACTTTAAATAAATTGAATGCATTAAAATGGTCTACTGACTGGTCCTTTTTTTATGTAACACCGATTTAAATTCAGAATGCTTTAAAGGTCAATGTAAAAATTGTCCAAAATTTGTAAAGTGAAATGATCCTACTGAAAATATTGTAACTTGGAGGCAATGGAGCAAAAACAAAAACAATAGAGTAGTTTTATTAATTAATTTATCGCCACGAGATTTATTAATAAGCAGAGTCAGGAAGGACTACCAAAATGCTTACATTGATTACACTATCACATGACAGTAAAATGAAACGTTTGCAGCATTCTGCATTTAAAAATGATACGTTATTATCAAACAATCCAATGAACAACATAATCGTGGTGAAAATGGATTTTGCAATGGCATATGGTTGTGAATCACAAAATGAAATTCAAGCTGGTTTATGGGCACGCACACAGGTGAATATATTTACCACGGCAGTATTTGACTCTACAAAAACACACCTTTTTGCTTTGTGTACCGACAATGGAGACCAAAGGGAAAAATGCTGTTAGAACATATTTAAATCAAATTTTTGATATGTATAAAGTAAAAAACAAAACTGTAATCGTATGGTCTGATGGACCATACGGTGAATTTAAAAATAAATATCTTGTACAGACATTAAAAATTTTATAAACTAAATATTTATGCAAGATTCATTGGAGATTTTTTGCAACAAGACATGGGAAGGGTGTTGTTAATGGGATTGGGGGGCGAGTGAAGCATATGGTGCAAAAATCAATAATGTCCAAAAGACATGATTCCCCTATTGTCAATGATGCAATAACATTTGTTAGTACGGCTCAGAGGTTATGTCCAATACCTTCATTGAAATAGGTCGTGGAGTTAAAAAGTACAAATGGAACGAAACAAAATTTGCTGGCATTGAAAAATGCCATGATATTGATATGATGATAATACTAAGAGAACACACTGGAGAGCATCCTTTCATTACATATCTAATAAAATAAATTATAAATAAATGTTACATTTAAAATGTATTGAAATTCTATATTCATTTTAAAAAGTTTATTTATGTAACGCCAAAGTTTATTTTTATATTTTAATTTGAATTTTTACACTATTATAACCAATACCCATGGTTTAATTATTGGTAGTATCTGTCGATTTCATTCCTACTAAACTATTAAATAAATTAATTTTCCTCATTTATTTATAAATTCACAAGAATCTTCGATAAACTAAAAGTGATCATTAAAAAGTGTTTTTTGTGAATTTCGAATGAATCACATTTAATGTTAAAATCTAAGTATTGTAATTTGTTTCTCTCCAAACTAATGCTAATTAAAATATTTTTAATTTTTCTGTGGTCAATTTAGAGCTATTTCTGGACAATATATTATATTATTTTGTCATCTACATCTATTTA
This sequence comes from Intoshia linei, assembly GCA_001642005.1. Lineage (NCBI taxonomy): Eukaryota > Metazoa > Orthonectida > Rhopaluridae > Intoshia > Intoshia linei. The sequence continues at coordinate 11,369 of LWCA01000427.1, read as the reverse complement.
TCTGTGAATTTAAGCATTTGGGCGTTACAAGAATGGGCCAATTAATAATTTATTATTTTTCTAAATGAGTGTATTTACATAATTGATATTTTTATTATCAACAAAAAGATTAGATATGACATAATTTCATCTTGTTAATACTTATTAAGACTCAGAAAATAGATGAATTAAGTAGTTGCGGAAAACTTTTACATAAGAATTATAATTGATTAACATTAAATTAATAATTAACGCTCATTGAAATTATTCACAATTATTAAAAATCAAATTAATTTTGTATTTTCAACTTTTTTAAGGTATACAAATTATGTATTTTAATATATAAATTATTATTTTAAGAAAGTTTATTAGAGTTTTTAACCTTTTCTAAGGATGTCTAAAAGNTTTATTTATGTAACGCCAAAGTTTATTTTTATATTTTAATTTGAATTTTTACACTATTATAACTAATACCCATGGTTTAATTATTAGTAGTATCTGTCGACTTCATTCTTACTAAACTATAGCTATTGCTAAATAACTACTAAACTATCTATAATTGTCTTCATTTATTTATAGATTCACAAGAATCTTCGATAAACTAAAAGTGAACATTAAAAAGTGTTTTTTGTGAATTTCGAATGAATCACATTCTATGTTAAAATTTAAGTATTGTAATTCGTTTCTCTCCAAACTAATGCTAATTAAAATATTTTCAATTTTTCTGTGGTTAATTTAAAGCTATTTCTGGACAATATATTATATTATTTTGTCATCTACATCTATTTATCTGTGAATTTAACCATTTGTACGTTACAAGAATGGGCCATTAAATAAATAAAATGTTGTAATCTTTATAATCATAGTATATATCCCTTGACGGGTCAGTCCGAAGCCACCAAATATACGAGTTACACTTTTCCATATTAGTTTTAACATTCCAATACGATAAAAGTAAAAAAACAATATTAAAAATTACATTTAAATTTCTTGAAAAAGATAAATCCGGAGGTAATTCAATTTTATTGAATGATAAATTTAAAAACTGTAAATTTTCATTGAGAGACAAATGAATATTCATCTAAATAAAAATAATATCATGGTTAAGGTGTTATTGTAAAAAATTTTGTACACTTAATTACACCAACTACAGTATTTTATCTGCAATTGCTTATTTTGTCAATCCTCTATATTGGCATCATTTTTTAAGCAAGGTTTATTTTATTAACTGGGGCCAAGAATTTTAATCTTAAAAATCTTTTAAATTATGTATTTTGTGATATAATAAAAAAAATTCCCCCGTTTTAGAAAGTCGATTCAAGGGGCGATTCGTCCACCGTTGAGAACCACTGCTTTAAAAGTTTGATAATATTGAATAGTAGAATTTTTAAGATTTTATATTGAATTTATTTTTGTCTTAGAATTAAAAAAGTCCGCCCTCGGCAGAGCTAGGCGCTGCTTGTACGACAACAACAGTACACAACAGTTAACCAATTATTATAATACATTTACTAAAATATGTAAAAAAATTTTATAAAACAAAATACAAGTATCCATTAATATCCATAAGGTAACATATGCAAAATTTTCTATTTTTAATAGGTGCCACGAATAATATAAAATAGCTGACAGGACCATGTACTAAAAAGGTTAAGAATTACTGCTCTATTGTAACGTTATTACAGTCCTAATACAACACAATTCAAAATGTTAGAATAATTCTAATAAATGTATTTCCAATAATAATAAAAGGTACGTGGATCATATTGTGTGAAGCATCCAAGAATATGAGTCTATTCAAGTTTTGAAGACCTAATTTTAATAATAAATATTAAAAAGTATCTAAAAATGGCTTGAAATAACATTTCCCAAGCCAGAGTCTATCAAACTCAACTCAACCATAAATGAAAAATAGGCCCTACAAAATTCGCAACAATTCGTAGTTTATATAACCCTATCCCCCTCTACAAGGTCTACTTGCCATTTAAATTAAACAGACAAAATAGTTGTGATTTCTAAAATACAATTTTTTTAATTCTTATTTTTAAAAAATTTCGTTGAGCCCCGAAGAGGAGCCTCTGTATGGTATCGTATATGTATTACACATGTATATAAAATAGTTGAAATGGACACATCATATAATCAAAATATTTAATTAATACAATATTTACGATTTGTTTTACATAAAAAATATGCAATGTCTATTGCAGGGATGCACAACGTACGGCCGTGAGCAATAAATCTGATGATAATGCAATATATCATTTTACTTCAAATTGAAAAGTTAAAATGAGATTTTATTCAAGGTCTATTTAAAATATTTTAATCAAAAAGTTACATTCTTGACTTTGCCCCAGTTTCTCAAATGTTAGCGAAAAGCACACAAAATCAAGGCAGTCCTCATATCTTTTTTTATGTCATTATTAATATTTACATATTTTTTTATGTCTTCCACTCTAATGTATCAACAAATCAGTTTTTAATGGAACTTTTTTCTGTTGTCCAATTATCATTAATTATTTACTGAAAAATTAATGATTAAAAAATATTAGTAAAAGGAGATTTTTCAAATTTTTTTAAAATCAGGTTTTTTCTTATGGAATCAGTCAGAAGAATTATTGATCTAAAAATTTGGTAAAATGGGATTTTTCATAAAAATATTAATCATAATAGTAAAAGCGATTTTTTTCTTTAAGGGTTGGTAAATTTTGGTTTTTTCATTTGGAATCAGATAAGGTAGTTTTTATTCTAAAACTTTGGTAAAAATGGATTTTTAAAAAAAATATTGGTAACCACGGATTTCTTCCTTATGGGTTGGTAAAATTTTGGTTTTTTCTCATAAGATTATATTAAATTGGATGATTTATGAAATATGTTGAAAATTGTAGATTAGCCTACAATGATCTAAATTTTGGTATTCACCCCTTGGGGTGACCAGTCACTCCCATGAGAAGCATTGCATTAATCCTACTATTGTTATTTATTCAGATTCAGATGAATGACAAATATGGTGTTAATATATATCAATAAATTAAGGATTAATTTTAATTGAAAATTATTAATTAAAACTTGCTATTAAAATTTAAAGAAAACTATTTTATTAGACCTAAAATTTAGGTCCAGAGTAAACATTCTCAATGTCGAAGTAAATTTTATGCGGCCGTAGTATCAATGAGAAAAGTAGTATTGTGGCTGAATTGGTGGCAAGGTTGTGCATCCCTGGTCTATTGCATACTAAATATTTTAGAATCTACCAGGCCTCGAGTATGAAATTTGGCCGGTGTATACAATAATTTTTTTATATAAACAAAAAAAACTAAAAATACCAGTTATTGAGGTTAAATTATTATAAGAAATGTTCAAATGAGTAAGAGAAACAAATCCATTATTTGAAGAGTTTAAAATATTACGAGAAATTGATAACTAAGTGAAAATGTTAATTCATAAATGAAAATAAAAAAATAGATTAAGGTTATTTAAAAACCCTTTTTAATTTGCACATATCCTTAGAATTTGTCAAATTTTCAATTTTGTTATCATTCAAAATACAACACTCTACATTTGTATCAATTTCCGGCATACATGTTAAATTTTTTGAAGCCAAAACTAGTGCATTGTTTGATATAAATTGTTTTTGAGTAATTTCATTATGAATCTTAGAAAGTTCTTGTAATCTTACTTTTCCATCAAAATTTAATACTGATTTGTACAATTCAACAGACTCATCAATTTTAAAGTCTGAGCAAAGCATATATACGTTTTAATTATTTTGATATATTGAGTATTTTATTGAAACTAAAAATAAAATTTTATTTTACAAGTTAGCGCCATATGGTATCTATAGTTTTTCGGTTTATGGGTCATTGTTCAATTATCAAATTTAATGTTCATTCATATTTAGCATCAATTGTAATTTACAATTTTTAATACCGGTAACAGTAGAGCTTTATCAATTTAAATTTTACAATATACAACTAAAAGTTTTAAAACAATTTTTTCAAAATAAGTTTAATACGATTTTATGTACTTAAATCACTTTTAAATCACGTAGAAATTTAAAATGCCTATAAATCGCAAAAGAGAAGGTTTAATAATGCAGATGGATAATACATTTATTTAAAAAAGGGAAATTTATATATTACGCTTCCAAAAAATTGATTTTTTGATAAGATAGATTTTTTAAATCATGAGTATTATCGTAAATTTAAAAATTTTGGTTTTTCTCTGGTCTCAATCTCTGAGAATCAAATTTGCCATTTAGTATCAGTCTGGAAAAACTATTACAATTTGAGTTTCTTAATTCGCGATAATTGACTAAACGGATAAATCTCAGAAAAAATTTTTTATACAATTCATCAGTATTATTTACATTGTAAGTCTTACAAGTTTTAAGTGTTTTTGCATGTAAGAATTTAACAATTAAAAAAATTATTTTACAAAATTAATTTGAAATAAATTACATTAAATTTGCATGTATGTCTAACATTCAAATCAAACAGTACACAAAATATATACAAAATTAATTAGACTCTATAATGTATCAGACGATATATCTCCATGTAGATAATTTAAAACTGAGACAACTACATTTATAGGTATCAAACTTAATGATAAGGGTATAAAGTTTATTTTAAATTTATATTTTCGTTCAATAATTAAAACTCATAAAATGCCTCAAAGCTATTGTGAATATATAAAAAATATTAACCCAACGATTAAACACGGTTTGATTAGTGTTGTGGGACGAGTGGCTATGCATCCAAAAATGTACGTTGGTACATTGATACAGGTAATATTTTAATTTTTTAAAAATTATTTACCGTTTCAATTAAGCTTGGATACAAACCATTTCCACTGGAGGCTAAAAAAATGTTATTTTCTAATAAAATTGTTCAAGTCTACCCTTCTAGTTTCAAATATTGTAATTTATTCTTTTATTATTATAAATGGTGATGAACCATCACTGATGGTTAATGTTTTAAGTTTAAATTTTATTTTAATGAATTTTGTTTAGTTGGACATATTTTTAAGGAGGATGGTATTATCGGTCTATATAATGGACTTTTACCGTCAATCATTGAAGTACTTGTCGATCTATTTGTTAGGCATGAATTGGAAAAGGTAATGTTGACTTAGTAGGATATGCATTAAAATAACCGAGATGACAATGTTTTTAACCAAGGCACATCGTTTTAGGTGATTTTTGTCAAACATGCTGGAAACTATAAAATTAAATGAAATTAAATTTTTATAATTTACTTCCTATACAATATATTAACCCTTTCACTGTCTGATGCAATTTTATGTACTATCACCACACGTCTAGAATTTATGTTATAAATAAAAAAAAATAAATATGAATAAAGTTTTTCAAAATTATATTGTGTATATCACAATACACAGACGTGTAAAGTGAAATTACTGTGTATAGAAGGCATTCTCAACCCTTTTTCGCTGTGGCCCCCAAAAAAATTAATAATAATGACAATTTTTAATAAATCATTACATTTGGGTGAAACGATTAATGGTCAAAAGACATGGAGTACTCTATTTTTGCGAGATGATAAACTTGATGAATTATTAATATTAACCTTTAACCCGTCAATGTTCCCAAAATGGAACATGTTTTTCAGATATTGTTTACAGTACATTATTAATTGTTTACTACATATTTTATCAGATCAATAAAAAGTCTATATTATCTATCTTTCCTGTGAAAAATTAATATTTTATATCCATTGGTTGATGTTTCATAGAATCATGAATATTGACTGATTTTTTGTCCCATTTGAAATTTAAAGCTTTTTTTATGACTAAAAACTTAGCTCGGTCATATATTTTAATAAAATAATTAAATAAAACCGCTGCTCCTATAATAAAACAATGGAGGTTTCCCAATAAGTTTTTACACTTGCAAGTAATTTAATTTAATACCAAAGAATAAATGTATATAATTTTCATTGACCCCCAAAAGTGCTGTGGACATCGTTGAGAATGGCTGGTGTATAGTATAGATTCTTCAGTGGTTTCCAAATGGAGGGGCCTACAGAGTCTGAGGGGGCCGCAGATTTAAGAAAAATTTTTAAATTAAATTAGAATCGTTAATATTAATTTGATTTAGTATTTGATATTTAATTATATATTCTTGAAATTTGGATTAATTTAGGATTATAATAAATTTAAATAATATTAACCCTTACAAAATTTAGCTAATTATTTATTTTAATTAACTGCTCACATCAATTTTTTCTTAAATTAGTGTTACCATATTACAGCACTACTATAAATTTTAGTTTGTTTGGTGTTAAATTTAAAGCCGAAACTACTTATCTATGATCACGAATAAAAAATGTCTTTACCAATAAACTATTGATTTAAAAACATTAATTATAATTATTTGTTGATTATAATTATAGTTGTAAGAACATTTGTCTAATATGATAGAATTATTCAAAAAATACTTTCCCAAATTATATGATAATATTTATGATTGGATTATAAATCCATTTATGTGTGATCTTCAAAATGTATCAGAAGAAATTCAAGAAGAAATATTAGAAATTAGGTCTAACTTAACAATTTGAATAGTAGTATTACAATTACAACCAACCAATTATCAGCAATTTCAATGTAATATTAATGGTATTTACCCAAAAACTTCCAATATTGCTATAAATATTCTTTTATCATTCGGATCAACATATTTATGTGAAAAAACTTTTTCTGGTTTGATAATAATTAAAACAAAACAGAGATCAAGAATGGATGTTCAAAACGACCTGAGATTAGCATACACTAGTATTGAACAGGATATTGACAAAATAATACTTTATTGTAAAAATCAGGGTTTTTACTAATTGATCTTTTCTAAAAATATTTGTATACTGTGAGAGGGCCGATAGTATATTTTTTTGGGAACCACTGGTATAGAATACACAGACAGTGAAAGGGTTAAATATTTTATCTAGTGAATTATATATTGTGTCAAGGTCCAATGTGTAATTAGGCACATTGTAGTTGAGATTTTCAGATTTTAGTTAACTTGTAAAGATTATTGATATTTTTTATTTAAATTTAATTTTAGAATAAAATAAAAAATGAAAGTGACGTTAAAGATGTTTCAGAGATTTTGTATCCTGCATTTTGGAACAATTTACCTGGTCGTGCTAAAAAGGTATAAATTTTTCAAATTTATTTTTATTTTACATCAAACAATTTATATTTTTAGATTATCAAAGAATGTTTCACTGTTACAGTATCAACTATAATTAGCTATCCATTTAACTGTTTTTACTTTCATTTTTTAATTTTCATAAATTGTTTAGGTATAATGGTTAGAATGATGGCATCGTTTGTTGGAAAAGAGACTTCATACAAGTATTTTTTTTTATTATTTTAACAATGTATAATATGCATTTCATATACAACGTAACAAGGGTATATTTTAGTGGCGCGAAATTAAACGTTTTCCTCAATTTTTATATATATTTTATAATTAATAAAATTAATTTACTCATTTATCCAGGGCGATGGGGAGGCAACAGTGGCCCGGTTTAGATGAACATGAAACAATTTTTTTTGGTTCTTCTGTCGATTGTTTAATCCGACGTTGAGAATTTAAAAAATTATATTTTTAGGGCCAAAACCCCAAATTACTTTTTTTATTTATAAAAACAGCCCTAGAATTTAAAAAAATTTACAGGTGGTACAGTTGTATTCTGTTAACACACAAAAATATTCAATCCGAATAAGTGACGACTTCACGGTCAAAAAAGCATTTTAGTATTCATATATTTTTTTCCGAAATATTTTACAAAAAATGTGAAATAATTAAAAGTCCCAAAATTAAAACAAGAGATTATTTTGATAGATTTTATTCCAGTTGATATAAGTACAAAATTTCAACCCTGAAATCTACGCATTCCCGGGTGAAAAATAATTTTTAATATATTATCAACCAATATTTTTCAAATATTTCGATTAACAATTGTAAAATAAAAATTGAAAGTGTAAATATTGTTACTACAATTTTAAAAAAAGTGCATTGAACGTCTACACATTTCCAATAAAAAAATATGTGTGAATATGATAATACTATTATGTGTGCTAAATTTAAAATGTCAAGTTAAGAAATGTGACTCGGGGCTTTTGATGATAAAGGCTATACTTTGTGAGATTTAAATTTTATGTTTATGTCAGCTATATAGTGATTGTGATTTCTTTGGGAAATTTCAAAAGTCGAAACCGCAAGTATAATAAAATTATATCATATATGCAAGAATCAAAATTGTTTTTTAAAATTCAGAGACTCATAAATTTTTCATTTTTAAAAAGAGGCATAATTTGGATTTTGCCTATGAAGATGCACATCTTTGATGGTGAAATTTATTTGACTTTTTACACTGGAAATAACTGATTTAGAATTTGTGATTTTTTAATTTCTGGCGCTTTCAGTTGTCTAAATCAGGGATGGGCAACCTTATAATGGTAACGGACCCATGGTAGATTCTGATAATTTGGCGGATCGGTCACATTAAAAATTAAAATAATAACGCTCATCTTAACACCAGGTATTAATTATTTAAATTAATTAAATTTTTTTATAAAAACTTTTCTATCCTATCCAAGAAATTTTCCATCAAATCAAAATTAACCCTTGAGAATTAATTAATTAAATTAGTAGGTTACTACCCAGTGTTAGTATTTAGTAAAATAACAGTGAATTAAAATAATAAAATTTCGATTAAAAAATTATGCGGTCGGGGTTAAATCAATTGGCGGACCGTAGTTACCGTATTTAAACTATCATTGGTTTAAATAAATGGTTACACATGCTGTCATACCCGTATTAGTAACGTATTATGTGTAAATTTACGTAGTGTTGTTTACACATTGTGTGAGTAGCTCAATTTTACTATTGAGCAATCACTGTATAAAAATTATCGTGATGAAAAATTTAACTAATTTTTTATTCATCCTATTTTTTCATTTTTCTTTTAGTTCAATTTTCTCAGCTGCATCTCAAATTTACAAAGTCGGTGGATTTTCTGAATTTTACAAGTATATTTTTATTTTAAATGTAAATTTTCATTTTTTTAATTTAGAGGCTTTTTTCCTAAACTTACTTATACATTGTTATTGGCTATAAGTGGTCACATGTTGTTTGATTTGTTTGAACTCAATAAAACTTTAAAGGTTCTGTTTTTAAATTTGACATTATGAAATATGTTATTTAGTTTATAGCATGCGAAAAGATTAATTCTGAATGGTGTTCTAAAATCGCGGTAAAGCAATTCTTTATCATAAAATTTGTATGAAATTTTAGATGAAACCTTTAACAATTCTGGCTTACCCACTTTTAACCGTTTCAAATGTTATGATTATCAATAACACTAAGTAATTATTGATATATTTAACATTTATATATAGGTTTTCTACGAATTTCGGTATAATTAACAACCCTAATTTTTATCATTGATTAGATATTTAAAAAAATCGTTTTCAGTTTAAAAAGATCGAAATCGGTCGAAAAATGTATTATATCATGATAGCTATAGATTAGAACCGACTCGGAAATTTTGACTTTTACGAGCCGATTAATATCTGAAAAACGTTGAGAACCAGATTTAAAATTATCAGTTTTTATTATACGAAAATGTGTAAAAGTTTGATTTAATTTACATAATACAAATCAGTGGCGACTCTCCACCTCGTGCTCAGCACGAGTAGACATTTTGGGAGTTGATAAATTTAATAATTTCACAATATTTTTAATTGTAATATTTTGAAATTATAATAAAAAAATATTATTCAATGATTTGGCTTTAAAATACTGATAAACAATCAATAAAAAGCATAACGTAATAATTTATTACTAATAAATATATATTTCATAAAAATTATAGAATTTGTGACAATTTTCTAAACACCAGTAATGTACAGAATTGCTTGACGATAATAAAACTTAACCTAAGTCTCAAGTTAAGCACGAGTAAATAAATAAAAAGTTCACATTATTTTGTTATACTTAATGATAAAGTTTATTATGAATTTCTATAAGAAATTGTCTACATTTTCAATTAAAAATGGCACGAGTTAAATAAATAAAAAGTTCTCATTATTATTTGTCTGGAATTTATATATGAAATACAACGAATAAATTTTGTTTATTAGTTATGTTGAATTTCATTCATAATTCAAATATGAAGAGTAAATTACTCAATAATTGAAATAGATTATAGCAATTTTACAAACATTTATATTTTCTATTATCGTTCTTGCGTATTATTTACATTTGTTAATTTTCATTTTATATCACTGAAATTTATAAAAATCACTTAATTTATTACAAGGTATGTGAATGGGTATTTATGTGTAATTATATTTTAACATAGAATGATTAACGATATTATTAAAGTTTGAAAGATACACCATTTGGATGTCGAAATATTGCCGAAAAGCGATCTATAATCTAATTTGATAAGCCTACACCTCCATTAATAACTACAGCGAATATTTGTAATTTTCAAATGAAGTGGTACGAAAAAATCGATTGGTTATGTGGAAGTACAGTAACTATGAAAGTATACTGCTGGCTTTGTTTATTTTTTAAACCAAAATTAAGTCAATCTTGGTCAGATAGCGGATATAATAATTAATAAAATATTTTAGGAGATAGTAAGTAGCAGAGTAAATCATAATCTCATCTACATAATTACATATGTTTTAAAATATTTGTAAAGATAGATATTGAATTTGCTCTTAATGAAACGGCCAAATTAAAAAAACTGCAACATAACGTAAATATTAAAAAAAATAGGCAATACCTGAAACATTTAACCAATGCTGTATTATATCTTTGCAAACAAGAAATGCCATTACGTGGTCACGATGAAGGTATAAATAGCATTAATCAAGGCAATTATAGAGAACTGTTAAAATGCTTTGGTAAAATGGATAGTTCATTTGAATCGATATTATTAACCAAAGATGGACCATATTTTACGGGTGTTTCAAGCACAATTCAAAATGATATTATATTTTTAATAGACAAAGTCATATATAAAGAAATTTTTAACGAAGTTAAATGTTGCTCTTTTATATCTGTTCAGACTCATGAAACAACAGATTGTGCAATGTATGCTCAACTATCTATTATAATTAGATATGTTTATAAATCTAAAATAATTGAAAGATTTATGGGCTTTTTTGATGTCAGTAATGATAAAAGTGCATTGAGGTTAGCTGATGTAATAGAATCATCTTTAATTTCCTATAGTGGAATACGAAATAAATTGATTAGTCAGACTTACGATGGTGCGGCAGTTATGTCAAGTCATTTAAATATGCTTATTTCATACCCTGTTTTGCTCATAGATTAAATTTGGTGA
>LWCA01000200.1:0-40640 GCA_001642005.1 Intoshia linei | reverse complement strand
GAATTTTTAATATTTATTTATTATTTATTTATTATCTATTTTTCCAATATTTTTTTTAAAAAATTGATTTTACCAAATCTTATGAGAAAAAACCGCTTATTTCAACCCAAAAATAAAAAATACCATTTTACCTGATTATTTTTAGAAAATTACACCTTCAAGGTCAAAAACCGAAATTACCCAATTTTTTTAAAAAATAAAACTATTAATTATAAGTAAGTTAAAAATCCAGTTTAAATCTCTTAAATGAAAATTTTATTTCTGATAATTAATTAAACACTGTTCACTTAAAAATAATGTATAAACTAAAATATTTTTTTTCTAATGGATAAAGATACAAAAAATTAGTTTCTTCAAATTTAATAGGAAATGTTACACATATAGTTCACTGCACCCTCTGATAACGAAAATTTTTTTTCAATGTTTTTTTAATTTTGTTATTGAAAGATAACGAATAAAAAATATTTACAGTGTAAAAAAGCCTTTTTTTCCAATATTTATTTGAAAAACACGATTTTACCAATTCTTATCAGCAACAGCTTCCTAACCCAAAACCCAATATAAAAAATCCAATTTTCGCAACTCGTAATGGAAAAATCCCCTTTTTCCAATAATATTTTTAAAAATACGATTTTACTAAATATTATCAGCAACAACTTTCTAACTCAAAAACCAAAATAAAAATCCACTTTTTCAAATATTTTTTTGAGAAATACGATTTTACCAAATGTTATCAAAAACAACTTCCCAAGCCAAAAACTAAAATAAAAAATCCACTTTTGCCAACTCATGGAAAAATCCTCTTTTTTTAATATTTTTTGAAAAAAACGATTTTACAAAACCTTATGAGAAATAACCTTTAATTGTTATATAAATATTTTATATTTCATGTTACCTATGGACAAAAAAAAATTTGTAATGGGGTTCGTACACTATTTGAATCGGGACCACTGATATAAACTTATCTTATTTACCCGATAATTTCACATTATAAAACTTACATTCCATAAAGTAATACATTCACATTTCGAATCAACCAGTGAAAAAAAGTGAATTGGTTGCAATGTGACTAAATTGCCAGCCAGTAATTCATTATCAATGTTGATATTTAGTAAAAAAAATATTTTTTCAATCCATGATGTAATAGTTCTAAAATTCACAATATGAAATTATAAAATATAAAAAGTACAATGTACCTGTTCGGAAATCTAATAGTAGATGAGGCCAAATAAATTGAAAATTTGACAATTATTTGAAACTATCAATAAAATTATATATTATATCGATTGTATTACAGATTTGATAATTTTAAGAGTGACGTCATCGTCCAAGTTTAGTACCATTTCCTTTTTAAATAATGAAAAATGATTTTTTTTTGGCGTGAATACAAAAGTAATGTATTTAGCTAAATTGTATATAAAATGGATGCAAGAATTAATTACTAATAATTTCCAAAAATTTTGAGAATGAATTGATTGATATGGATATAGATTTTACAATTATTTTCATGACCAGTACCTTAATGCATATATAATCATTTACCATTTAAAGCTATTTTTTATTCTTACCCATAATTTTTTATTATCACATTGAAAACAGTGGTACAAACCCTCTTGTAATTTAGGCCAAAACGAGAAATTGTGTACGTCTAATGTCGTTGCCTGCATAAGCATATTTAATGCACTTAATTTTGTCTAAATTTATGAACCAATAAGTAATCATAAACAGATAAAAAAATATAATAAAATAATCAAAATTAACAAAATAAATCACGTTAATATCAGTTGATTTGTCCAAATTGATGGATATTTTTTCAAATTGTTCAGTACTCATCAGTAAGAATGACTAAACGAAATTTTTTTAATATAAAATTTATAATTTACAAATTTCCTGTTGAAATAAAAAAAATTGCGCCATCTAGATTAAAAATTGTTATCGATACATTAAAAAACAAAATGAAAAAAGACGCAATTTTTTGTACAGGTAATATTTTCATTATATCAAAGGAAAAAGTTGAAATTGTGGTAATTTGTCGTTTAGGTATTTATAATTATAGAATCAATATTTAATTATGTTTAATAGTTTCATAGACAAGCTAGTTATAAAATAACCAAATTAGAAGAAGAATCATTCAAAGTGATAGTGTCTCCGCTGCTGCATAATTCTTTGGAATCTAAACTACTTTTTTCTGTTTCCGCATCATTATCATCATTGTCTTCTTTTTTATATTTTTCCATGAATACATCATCAATCAAATTATAAATCAAGTTTTGACTTGATACATACCTAGTTCATTAAATAATTTTAATCAACATTGATAAAATACAAAATCTACTAAAATATTTTTCTAATGGATAATATATAAAAAAAGTTGATTCAAATTTCAATCGGAGATGTCACATATATTAATATTATTAAATGCTAAAGATTGGACCATATAAAAATTGACTTGACAATAGCTACTTTTGCTTATTCCAATTGTAATTATACAATTTACCATTATTACATTTAGTTATTATTACTCGTTTGACGATAAAATGTCCTTTAGTATACTAAAATACTTGTCTGAACATGTTGAATTTTTGGTTAAAGTCACATTCTCTGTTGAAACTTGTACTACATGAAATAGTTTATCGTTTATATATTTTTTGATATTGTCTTGTAACATTCTAAAATGAATAGTTTAAAAAATTAAATTTAAATTAGTATTGAAGGCATAATTTTTTGAACCATTATACTCTATAGTTAATGCAAAAAAAAACTCTGGTAATTGTAATTTTTCTCGAGTGTCTTGATTTTTCATTTCTTGATAAACCACTATTTCGATACCTTTCTTGATATCAAACATTTCATTAAAATTCATGACAAACTAAATCACGAGACGAAAATATGATAATATTAAAATATTGAAAAAAAAATAATAAAAATCCAAGTAACCAATAAACACTTAAAAATTTATTAGACAATCAATCCAATCTAATTTGAAATGTAACCATTCCAGACCTTGTAGTAAACTTGTGTTTGATATTATCAGCCCAAACACGGCAAATAATTTGAATTGCAACACTATTAGTCATATTTTGAAATTCAACAAACACAAAGGGTTGTTGATAACCTCGTTGATTTCTGTAAGGAAAATGTTTAACGTGAAATCCTTGAGTAGGATAGTAGGCTAATTTCCCCATATTACTTTCGTCGAAAGGAGTCGCTCCGTTACATGTCACGTATACAAGATTGAAATTAGTAAATTGGCTGTTTTTGTAATCTGGAGAAAAATAGCCATTTCGGTAAAACTCTTGCATGTTGTCGTGGGTTTTTTTTGTAATTATAGGAGTCCAATTAAACATTTTGTTTAATTTTAATAAAACACATGGCTTGCCAAATTTAAATCCATATTCACGTTCCTTGGTACACTGTCGAAGTCTTTTAATATCAAATTTACAAAATTTATTATCGGCAATATCTACATTATCGCTTGGACAGTCCAGCAAATCCGCTGTATCTATATATTCATCTTTGTATGCATTTATAAATGATTCAATTAAAGCTGTGTAGTGGATGTATTCTAAAAACAATATACATATATAAAATGTATAACAACACTCAACTCGTCAATTCTTACAGCCTACGCGAGTTATCAGTAATATTATAAACTACACTATTTTAAATTTTCCAACAAAAATAACCTAAAACGTATAAACTTACACTTGTGTAACGTTTAAAAGTTCCCTAAATGCATTATCTATTGAAATTTAAAAAGAAATTTACCATAAAACAACCCTTAAAATTTATAAAAAATTCGATCAAAACCCCATTTTAAATTTTACTAAACATTAACTTACATTATACTACAATTTAACATTTTAAATTTAGTCTCTTTAAAATTTTTAAACTCGACAAAAAACATGATAATTTTCATCAGATTTATCTCTTATTCTAGAATCTTGATTCTAAAAATGAATAACTATTCTTTCCCTCCATACCTTACATGGGTCTAATTTCTTGTATTTAAAATTTAAACCAAAACTGATTTTATTATATGGCAGAAAATAAGTAAATAAGCGATGGAAGCCTTGGACCCATGTACAGGTTTTGAGTTCCTTGAAAAATTTATATTTTAAACACATTTTTGACGAGGATTCAATTGAGCAACATAATCATAGAGTTTGCTAATTAATCATATTATTGATATTTTGACAAAAATTTTGCAGATAATTTTGGGACTTAGATTTGGTAGAATTTTTAAGGGAAATTTTTTTTTTTTACTCAATTTTTAAAAATTTTGACGATAATATTGGGACAAAAATTTGGTAGGTTATAAAGGAAACATTTTTTTAATATTTTATGGAATCTTTAAAAATTGGGTAAAAAAATGTTCCATTAAAAACCCTACTAAATCTAGGTCTCACAATAATCTTCAAAATGTTTATAAATTGGATAAAATAAAATTCCCCTTAAAAATTCTATTAAATCTAGGTCCCAATATCATCTTCAAAATTTTTAAAAATTGAGTTCAAAAAAATTTCCCTTAAAAATCCTACCAAATTTAAGTCCCAAAATTATCTGCAAAATTTTTCATTAAAGAATTAAATTAAATTAAATTAAAAAATTTCAAAAAATCAATAATATGATAAATTCTAAAATTGATAATTATGACGGTATAAGTCAGTGGTTCCCAAAATTATTCCACCATGGACCACATATTTTTTTTAAAAAATCCCCTTAAACCTGAATACGTCATTAAGGTAATATTTTGATTTTTTTATTATATATTCCTCCTTAAATCGAAAATTTTACATTAATTCTGACAAGGTAGCTTCAATAACGTAATTAAAAAAATTCTTAATTTCAAACATACTTATGGCGAACTACCAGTGCCGTATGCGAGATCCTTCGCCCGAGGGATCTCGACGAAATTCTTTTTAAAGTAGAGGCTTTAATTTATTTAAAATTATTTTAAACTCTTAAGGGAAAATCCCCTTTTTCCAATATTTTTTTGAAAAACATGATTTTATCAAATTTCATAATAAAAACCTCTTATTTCAACCGCAAAATAAAAATCCAATTTTAGAAAAGTTTAAGAGAAATTTTCCATATTTTTTTGAAAAATCCGATTTTACGAAATCTTATGAGAAAACAACTTGCTAATCCAAAACCCAAAATAAAAAATCACTTTTACTAAATCTAATCTTATGAGAATAAACTTTAAAAAAATCATTTTATATTTCATGTTTCATTTGAGGTCCAAAAAAAATATTTTGAATCGGGAACCAGTTATAGAGAATGGACGTCCACATTTTAATATGAATTTTTTTTATAATTATCAAGTACAAATTGAAAATTAAAAAATTCTATTCTTGAATATCATATTTATTTTGTGTATTTAATTTAAAATGTCAAGAACTTTGGATAGGTAGCTAGGGGCTATGCCATTACACATGTTTTGTGATTTTTTAGGGGCATTGAACTAGATCGGTTCGGCTTTGATAATTATTATAATAGATGTGTATAGATCGCAGAAGATTCAAATATAAAAGTTACCAGATGGTTCTCCTTGAGTAAATGAAATAAAGGATCCATCAATATTGGGCCTGAAATCCATTCCCGGGTTAATTCCCATAATGTATGTTCCATTTGATAGAAACGGTTCCGTGATATCCAAAGTAGAAAGTACTATACCCAACAATACTGCAAAAAAGCCAGCAAGAATTGAATAGAATGATGAATAAAACAAAACACGTTTCAGTACCGAAATAAATCTTTTTCGTGGAATGTACATCCAAAAATCAAATTTTGGACGTTTCGGTATACTTTCCGCCAATTCATTGGCTGCGTATTTTACATGATCATATTCCACATTTTCATCAGTTTTATCCAACGTTTCAGCCACATACCGATTTTGAATTTCACTAGTTTCAATCATAATTACTCATGCATGACTCAAAAAAGTTAACTTGATGTAGAAAATTTATTTACACAAATAAATTAATATAAATAACGAGTAAAATGGTTAAAAAAATAGGACAAGCGTATTGCTCATAGTTTGAAAAAAATCTTTTGAAGGCTGTGAATAAAATGTTTATGGTAGATTTTGGTTTTAGATATTGCACAAGGATGGCTGCATCGCAAAGTGTAGAGTTTATGTTGTAGTAATCTTTTCGTATTTCGAAATTTTTAAATCCATGTTTTAAATAAAATTGTATAGCCGCATGGTTATCAACGAGAGTGTGCATATAAATACAAAAATAATTTCCAGTTAGTTTGTTGAAATTGTCTATGTGCTCCAAATACTTTTTTAGTAAACGAGATGCTAAATAATTATTAGATAATTTTTAATATTAACAAAATACCGATTCCATGTCGCCGATGAGATTCGCTTACTCCTAAACTAACAATATAGCCAACTTGGGGTGACATGAATAAGTTGGAATACGATTTGATCAAACATTTTTCCTAAATTTAAATAAATAAATAATAATTAGGTCAGTTTTTTATGGCAAAATGTCACATTAATATGATAATCAGCACAAAATTACAAGCATCATGATATCAATATTATGTTTATTAATTAGCTAATTAAATCTTTATAAAGTCATTAAATGCCATAAAGTAAGTTTTTTTAATGCCATAAAGTCAATAATTTTTTTAAAGGATATTCGACTTAAAAAAATAATATTTATGATATAATGAACAATAAAATTGAACAAATACCACCTTATCTATACAATTTATTAAGAAAAGCGCCATTTATCACAAATAGTGTTGAACGGAGTTTCAGTTTGTTAAAAAAATTGGTAACTAAACAGAGGCAATTTTTACCAGATAATGTTAAGAAGTATATTATGTTATACTACAGTAAACAATAATAATTTTCAACATCTCTAACATCACACAGTGAGATTTAAATTGTTTGTTTCATTCGGTGCCTATAAGAATATTAAAATTAAGGTGTTTTAAATATTGTATTGATTTAATTTAAGGACTACGAAAAGAAGGTTTGTGGTACGGTATATTCACTTGGTATTAACCATAGAAACAAACTAAAATTTTAAGGTCAAGATAAAGTCAGTAATTTAATTTTTAAGTCAGTTTTTTTGTTATTCTATAGGTCAATAAAAAATTGCCCTAATAATAATATTAATTGTCATCCTCCATGTCCTCAATCAAAAATCAGGGTTATTATCAAATTAATTGTAGTCACATTAAAAAAGAAAATACCGGTGTTTACAATTTTAATTTTTCTTGAATAAAAGTTAAAATATATGAATATTTTTAGGATTGTACTGTTTTTACTTCATTTGTAAGATTAAACACTCATTCTCTCTAATAAATTCACAAAATTATTTACACAAATTTTAACAAAATAAAATTAAGTGGGAATAATTCACTTTAAATTAAAATGTAATGTGATATGATGGGTACACGTGAAATACGTTTGGTAACCACTCCTTTGAATAATTGATAATAGTGAATAGTAGTATTTTTAAGTTATATTTTCATATTGAATTCATTTTTTTGGTAGAATAAAAATGTGCCCTCGGCAGAGCCAGGATGCTGTTTGTACAAAGTAATAAAATCATCCTATACTCTTAATAAATGTAATAATTAAATTACTTGATTACATCTCATATCGTTAGGTAATTTGGTACTACAAATAATCGCTGCAACTAACCGATCTGCATCTTTATCATACACTACATTTGCGTATAGATATTTTAAAGACAGCATTATTTCCATGTACCAATTATGAGAGTATCTAAAATACATAAATGTAATAAAATTATAAAAAATTAAAAAAAATTAATCTTAAATTAAAACTATCAACCTAACTTCGCACACAAACTAATTTTAAATTTTCATGACCGTGTTTGCTACCGTTTAATTAAAAAAATTAAGTTCTAGAATTAAAAAAAAACTGAATTTCTAGTACAATATTTCGATTTTAGGTAAATAATATTGGTTTCAATTTTCATAATATAAAAATTAAATATTATCAATATATTTTTATCAATCAGTCAAAAGGAAATTTTCACAATATTTTTTTACGAACCCTTAAATGGGAGGGTTTTTTAACCAACCCCTTGAAGGAGAATTTTCAGAATATTATTTTTTTATATTAATTATTTTAAGACACTTTACACTTTCAATGCACTTTTTTTAAATAGTAGGATCAATATTTACATTTTTCATTTTAATCCAACATTTGAAATATATTAAAAATTATTTTTCACCAGTAGTGCGTAGATTTCGAGATAAAATGTTGTATTTATAACAACTGGAATAAGCTGTATAAAAATAATCTCTTTTTTTTTTAATAAAATAGTTTCAAATTAAAAAAAATGAATATTAAAGTGATTTTTTGACCATGAAAGCGTTACTTAATCACTTTGACATTTTTTGTGTTAACTAGATATAACTGAATCATCTAAAAACTTTTAAATTCTAGGGATGTTTTTATTTAAAAAAAAGGGTCATCGGGGCAGAGCCGTCTTAAGCCACTTCATGGCTCTGGGCTAAGCAAAAGACCGGAGGTCCTTTAAAGTTTTGAGCGAAGTTATAAAAAATTTCGAGCGAAGCGATAAAAAAATTTTAGGACCCCTTTTTAGAATACAGGGTATACTGTTGGTTTTTCTCACTTTTTTCTGAGAGAAATCAGATATGATATCATTGAAAATATCATTCTCAATTGACATTAAGGAGATAGCATTCAAACGAGGTTGAGCCAAGCAATTTCAAAGTTCATTTTTAATTATTCTTAGTTTAGAAATAGTTCTTTCACCTTTGCAATTTGCAACCATCATTAAAAGAAACATTCTTATGCAGATTTCATATTAGGAAATAGTGATTCCAATTTATCACTTTTTATAACTTTATACATATCAAAAATGTTATTGCTTGTTTTTTCCCAATAAAATAATGTTTAAATTGTTGACATTGTTTCTTAAGATAAAAATGTGAAGTATTTTTTAATAAATTGGGGCTTCTTTTTAAAATATAAATGTAAAGTACTTTTATTAATTTGGGGGCTTTTTTTTGAATGAGTGGCCCTCGGCTACAGTCCATATTGCCCATGCCTTAAAACAGCTCTGCATCTGGGGTTTTAACCGTAAAATTACCTTTTTTGAGGTTACCATTAATGAAATGCTTATGAATTTAAAAATCATTCCAAAATTTATGTTATACAAAATTCTAACACTTTCTTAATTTTTACAAAAAAGGGTAATTTGTGGTTTTGACCGTAAAGACATAAGATTTTGAAGTTGAAAATTATCATAATATTGATTAATTCAAAACTTTTTATTAGAATGTGTAATTTTTATAATTTTAGAGTGGGTTTGAATTTAAAAACCTAACAATTGGGTTTTTAACCTTGAAGCAGTCAATTTCTGAAATTGACATTTGTGATAACACTACTCTGGAAAAACTGTTATAAAAATATGGAATTTGTAAAACTCGACTTCCCTTACGTTCTTAAATAAACTGAAACAAATAAACTAAGAATTAAACATACATACATTTTTCGTGTTTATTCACATTATCAGTAATTGTGAAGTTACCCCACAGCGGTAGGCAAAATCTACTCTGCTCTCCTCTCCGTTAAAAATAAAAAAGGTCTACCATGGTAAAATAAGTAAGGATATTCTCGATATTTTTTAAAATCATGAACATTATCATCAATCACAACTTGAAAAACTTAAAATAAAGCAAAGTCCGCACTCGGTCCACTAGTGAGACCTAACCATACGGTTAAGAAACACTAATAATTAGTTTACTTTTATTTTTCAATATTCAACTTTTTTAAAAACTAACTGTTTTGGAACCTTAATATGGGAAACATAAATTTCGTTACATTTTAGTCCATTAAAATGAAACATTCATTATCCAATTAATCAATAGAATTAAAAAATGACAATAAATATAAAATATTAACGTAAATATCAATAATAATTAAATTCAGTTTTTGCAATTGATTTTTTAATGGCTTTTAAATTGATGACGAAAAATATGGTAATTTCCAATGCAATCAAATTATAAGAAAAATATTCCCTGTCTATTAACCATTATACTGATAATATTATCGATTCATGTTGGACATAGTCTGTCCCGAATCGGGACTCTTGAGATACTATAAAAAAATTTAATAAAAGATTTTTTCAGGTATTCTGCATCGATAATTGTAAAATAATTTACTTTTTCGTTAACGAACATTAATTACGGAAATTTTGCCGTGTTAAATTTAATATCACATGATTTTGGGGCTTCCTAGAAAATAAAAAAATTGTAAATTTACTTGATTGGAAACAACTCGTTGAACAATATTTTTAAGTTATCCACATCATCAATTCGCATTTTTTGAAATGACAGGTGCATTTTAATATTAAAATTTCATAATTATATTTATAGATTCATTTATAATAAACAATTTCATAAAAATATAATATAAACTAGAAAAGCGTAATTAAAAGTAGTATTTGTAAATTTATATTTATTTTTGTATCCATAGAATAAACATTAAATAAAGTAAAAAGGATAAATGACAACATTGAACGAAATCAAAAATTTACACAATGGAAATTTTTAATCGTGTTATAGGGAAATGTTGCAGAAATATTTTATCATCTGATTGGGTTATATACGTTGATAGTAATTTGAATTAAGGTATAATTGTAGATTAAATGTAAATTCAATGTGTCTTTACATTATGAATGTTTGATTGAATAGAATTTCGACATTGAAGTTTGAGATCAATCTAAAATTATAATACATTTTTATGACAAATTTTAACGGATAAGTATGCATCAGACCAGTGATTCTTAAATGGTATAAACCTAGGTCGATTGACTAGAATCGGTGAAAACTAGAAATCATTCCAGAACCTAAAATCGGATCATTGACTAGGGCCTGGTATAATGTATATATTAAGCACCTACGTTCCATAATATATTTGTAAGAATCGATAATATCGTATGCGTTCTGTTTTGATTCGTTAAAAAAGCTTAAATCACAACCTACTTTCTTGTACCAATGCAAATAGAACCCATTTTCCATCATTTGAATAAATTTGTTTAATTTCGGTTTAATCAAATGTATTATTCCGGACTGGTTTAATGCAAGAGTAAAATGTTGTTTTTGTCCAACAGTATTTTTGAAATTTGATAAGTTAGTTAAATATTTAATTTTAAATCGATTATTACCCAATTTTCCAGGGATTACATCATATTTGGTTAAGAAATAGGCAGAATCTAATCAATAAAATGACATTAAAATGATAAACAACAAACCTTTTCTTAAACCGTACGTTTCACTAAACCCAGAGTTTAAACATTTTTGGAGAGTATTTATTGGGTTTGAAAGATTTCTATTACAAGTACTTCTATTCCAAAAAGCATTTTCCAATTGTTCAATATTAGGGGTACGACAAATACATTCCAACACGGTAGAATTGTCCAATTTCGCGTTTTTGAAACACCTACAATTTAAAAAATTAATATGTTTATGTATTAAAATAAAATAATCTATAATAATTCTAAAATAATCTAAAAGTGTATGTTCTACTTTATTTCAATAACTACCAGTCTTAGAATTTTATAAAGTCCACATTTCAATTACAGCTTTTTCCAGGGTGTTAACAAAATAAATTTCAACCTTCCAAACTCACATCTTATGGGTCAAAAATCCCAGTTTTCCTTTTTTTGAAAATGAAACGAATTAGAGAATTTAAAAAAATATATACGCTGATAAGGATTTTAAAATCATTATCATAAATGTAAATTTAAAAAAATTTACAGATGGTACAGTTGTATCCTGTTATTAACAAAAAAATTTCAATCTGAATAAGTGACGACTTCACGGTCAAAAAAGCATTTTAGTAAATGTACAGAATGGTCAGATTACACATGTAATCAAAAACCTTATCAATTCAGTTTCAGAAAAATCTAATAAAGAGCTTGAAGATTTGTAACCACTTGATTGTTTCAATGTAGGATGACACAATGTAGCAATTTTGGTATTAAATACAGGACATAAAGATTTAACAATTTCCACGGCTTCATTGGACGGTGTTATAATCTTACTAGGATCAAATAGCGCCGCAAGAGGTGACATCATATCGTTATTGCATTCCAAAAAAGAATTTGCCTGGGTTGATTTACTACCATTATTTAGAAAAAGATCATTATCCAACCAAAAAATACAATCAGAATACTTTTGCAAATACGTTAAAGACAGTAAAGTATTATAATCTTGCAATGGTGATTCGCCTGAAGACTGTGGTACTACAGATGCACAAATTTTAAACACACCTGGGTAATAATCAGATAAATGTTCCAAAAGAAGTGATGTAAATCCTGAACCCATCCCTCCAGCTAAACTGTGAACTATTAGTAGACTAGTAAATTTAGACATTCTATCCAATCTTTGTCTAAGGGAATTTAGTGTACTTTGCAGTAGTCGAGAGTTTTCAAAGTACCCGTTTGCCCAGCATTTCAATGATGTCTGATTATTTCCTTTGTAACATATTTCATCATAATTGAACAATTTTTTATTTTTTACCAATAAATCTCGTTCCGTTTCTAGGAAAGATAAAATGTTTGCAATTTTATTTAATTGGTTTCTTTTTTTAAAATCACTGTCAACCAAAATCATCCTTTTGAAATATCTTTGATCGTAAAATTGAGAATATCGATTTGAATAGTAATTTGAATCATTTAGTTCAATTTTTCCAATATTTGTATAATATGGCCAAAAACTTTCTGCTAGCTGTGCACCACATTGACCAATATGAATTATTATGTCGCACATTACACTTTATAATTAATCGTTTTGAGTATAATTTAACACCTATTTTCGTACTACAATTTGTATAATTTTCAGTCAATTTGAAAAATTATTTGATAATTTATTTTAAATTTTCTGGCCATGGAGTAACATTACAAAAAACTGTAAATATGTAAACAGCAGGTCTTATCCTTACTTATATATAATATGCTTTGTTTGTCTGTGTTATCATTATATGAAAGTAAGATAAATTTCAACCTCCCAGATTATGGGTCAAAAAGCTCAATTGTCTTTTTTTTTAAAATCAAACGAGTTCGAGAATTAAAAAAAATATATATCCCATACGGATTTTAAAATCATAAATTTAAAAAAATTTACCGATGGTACAGTTGTATTCTGTTAACACACACAAAAAATTTCAATATGAATACGTGACGCCTTCACGGTCAAAAAAGCATTTTAGTATTCATATATTTTCTTTCCGAAATATTTTGTTAAAACAGAAAATGTTCAATAATTAACGATCCGAAAATTAAAAAATAATATTATTCTGATAGTGCTTATTTTATTTGATATAAATACAAAATTTCAACCCTAGAAATTTACGCATTCTCGGTGAAAAATTATTTTTATATATTTTCAATCATTTCGATTAAAATAAAAATATTGATCTCACAATTTCAAAAAAAATATGCCTTGAACCTCTACACATTTTCAATAAAGACATATGGGTGAAAATCTATATAATTCATTCCTTCGGAATTTTTTTCATTGCTAAGCAATTTTTAATAATATTAATATTTTATTTAATATTGTTAATTAAATTTTAATGAGAAAGTTAACTTGGCATCTTGATTCGCGACTTGGAATGTCCAACAGAATTGTAATACTAACTTTAAACAAATTGTGGCAACAATTTAAAAAAAAACAAATTTAGAAATGCTAACACACTTGACCAAGTTAAGGGATTATAGAGTGAATTATTTCACTACTAGATTCACTGAAAACAAAGTTTTGTGCAATTGAATAAATAAAAATGAATGAATTAAGTATTATGTTTGAATGGAATTCTCAAATACACTCATGTACTTTGAAATTCCACATGACCTCAATCAATCGGTCAATAATATTGACAATAAAATGGTTATAAATGGATGGGATTCCTTTTGCTTTAAACGTGTTTTATTTTTAAACTTTACAATTTTTTAATTAATCTTTCAGGACATAGTATTGATTATCAACTAAAAAGTAGTTATAATTTTAAATTAATTAATATTTTGATATACCATGTAGTGCTTTTTTATCGGCTTTAAGATAATGTTGGTTCTAAATTGATAAATAAGGCACATTTCTTATTTACAATAAGCTTAACAAATTCTGTAAAATCCTTTATGATTAAACTTTTTCATGACAATCACACTAAAAGCATATATTTTGTACCAAACCCCTTATAAATGTTTATTCAAAAATTAACCAAAGAAAATTTTTAACCATTTCACTACTCATCACAGGAAATTTTCAGAAATGGAAAAAAATGCATTTTCTCACGTTAATAAATAATAACTACAAACACAATTAAATTTATGTAATATAAACTTTTAGTAATTATACTTGATCGCATAACAGGATTGAGTCTTCAGCGGTTACAGTGTTTTTATTTTTCAATGTTGTGTTTTGACTATAAAATAAAATTAATATATTACAAGGTTAGTCAGGTTAATCCTTTTAAAGCCGACGTATCACATGATACACGACTTAAAAAGGCTCATCACTACTAACGCTATAAAAAATTTTCAATTATTTTTGTCGTTTAATCAAGAATATGCTTTATATATAATTTTTAATATATATAATATAATAAATGCATTTTTTTAATATACTTCATCAACAAATCATTATCAATTTTCTTAATCTAATTAAATACTATCATTGTTCAATTAATTTAGTATATAACAGAATTGATCGTTACCCTCAGTTTTAGAGGACTTTTCAAAAAAGCTGAATAGAATCTAAGCCTTAGAATCTATAGTGAATCTTATGTGTCAATAAGAATTATTATAATAATACCAAGCATGGGTTTCCCAACATGATTCATCAGAGTGTAATTTTTGCCATAACTTGTGAGTGTCTTTTATAATCTCTAGTGCAAATTCCTGTTAAAAATAATGAAAATTTTCAAATAAAATTTATTTGAGCAAACTTTATAATTTACTGAAGTTGAAAGTAAATTCACATTTTATCAAATATGACATAACAACATATGATACAATCCTGACGTATTAGATATGGACGCCTCGTACTTGATATGAAGCGATCTTAGATGTGTTTGACAATACATATGTATAAAATTTATAAATATCAATACAAAGTTTCGTCGTAACTAGAAGATATAAAACTAATAATCAGTTTCAGTCAAATTATACTTTTGGATTAATTCGTTGCACATGAGGACACAGTTATCAAAGTCCGCGTCGAAGTTTATGTGGTCATAGGAGTATGTTTTAGAAAGTATTCCAAATTTCATTTTCAACCGTCCGAAAAACTGCTCTACTGGACAACGGATAGAAACCAAGTGTCTCTGGAGTGTCAAGACTTTGTCATATAACTATGAATTATAAAGTTGGCTTCATTATACATAAATCAGTATTTTTAATCAAGATAATCCATACCTTGTTTTGAACGTCACCATTTAAACCAAACTTGTTTTCTGGTTTACCATCTGGAATTTTATATAATTTGAACCATTCCAAAGAATACTATACAAATTATACATTAGAGAATATTCTTAAACCCAACCGGTTTTACTAAAAATCGAAATTTCCAAACTTTTTAGGGAAAATTACTGTTTTACTAAACCCTAAGTAAAAAATCGAGTTTTACCAAGCCTAAATGGAAAAATTCCTGTTTTACCAAACCTTAAAGAAAAAATCGAGTTTTACCAACCCTAAATAGAAAAATTCCTGTTTTACCAAACCTTAAGGAAAAAATCGAGTTTTACCAACTCTAACAGGAAAAATTCATTTTCGCAAACCCTTAAGTGAAAATTCCAATTTTACCATCTCTTCAAAGGAAAGCCCACTTGTACAAACTATTTAGGGAATAATCAAATTTTACAAACTCTTAAACCCTTAGGTACTTGTAAAAGTGGATTATTCCCTAAATGGTTGTTAAAACTAAATTTTTAGTAAAAATGGTTGTATTTAAGTACACCCCATTCATATTGAAAAATCGTTGTCGCAATTGACAAATATCCAACATTATTTATTCATTTTTATGGAATTAGTTGAATATTAATTATATTAGAAATTAAATTAAAAGAATGATCATGTAAAATTTACATTGTAAATAGTAAAATTAAATTAAATAGGATATTTTAAAATTGTATTAAAGTTATACTTACTATTATGGGCCTAAATGTAATTAACCAACCGGGTAAAAAATGGAATAGAAACACCTTTAAAAATAACGAAAAATTGATAAACTTAAATCGCAGACCGATAGACAAAAATGGACGATAACCCTGGCATACGTTTGTCTATTGAGAAATTCATTGTACCTTCAATAAACTTGGTAATATTGATTTTACATCATTTACATCTAAAAAAGTTCATTATAATTATATTAATAATATTGTATACTAAAAACAAAAATGCCAATAGTAATGGTTCTTCATCAGGCTTCCTGAGACATAAATCATACGGTAATATTTATTTTTTTTAATTGTTACTGAAACAGTACCAAGGAGACATTCTAATTTTTTATAATTTTTTTAAAAGGTTAAAGTAATTTTATACCAAAATGTACTACCAAATCTATATGTGTTAAAAAATGCAATAAAAATTATTTTAAATTTTCCAAAATATAATAACCCTAAAAACATTTTTTCAATTAACTCCTTAAACTTTAACGTCCGTAGTTTGATAAATGTAAAGTAAAGAACCACATGGTAATACCATTTAATTGATGAGCTCTGTCATCATTAACATCAATTGCTACAATCTTCCAGTCTGTTTGATCTACAATATAAACTAATAAGCAAAATAACCAGAATAATATCAAAACAACAATGAAAACCATTTTCTAAATGTGAACTATTAACCCGTCTAAATGTAACACAAAAAATACAAGTTCATGTCTAAATTTTCTGCAAATTTTAAAAAAATATAGACGCCCTTGACAACCATTGAATTTAAAATTGAAACGGTAAATCATTATAAACTTTAAATAAATACTTTCATCAATCAAAGCAATGCATCCCAAAACCTTTACACGTATGATTGTTCCAGTTGGATGTATCTAAAAATAATACAAGAATATTAAAAATTTAAAAATAAGTCGACTCACACAATTTCCAATATCGATGATATCAAGAGGATCATCATCACCAAATAATTTGGTATGTCTGTCCTTTTCGTTAGGACTCTCGAATGTTTGAGGTATAAGACCATAATTCCAGGGATAGCCATGAAAGGGAAAAATATTTTTAACATATCTGACTTTATCGTCTTTTATGTCGTGTTTAAGAGGGTTTAGTTTATCCGACATTGAAAGTTCAATTTTAGAATTAGAATGCCTCGGAATTTCAACGATCATATTAACAATATTGCTTGCATCTGAATAAACAGGAAAAACGCTTATATCATGGAAAGGCGATATAATCACACCTTTATTTTCTGAGAACAAAATTAAAACATTTAAAAAAAATATAACATTTTTTAAAAATTTAATTACCTATATAACATCTATAATCCTTGGTGTTTTCTTGTCCGTATTCTCTCGTGGTGTACCCGGCAGAGTAGGAACATTGTTTGTACACAATTTTTGCCTTTTCTGCGCTTTTGATAAACGAGGAAACAAAATAACGATTAAATCTGGTGTAAGCCAAATCAAGCGCAGTCCAAATTGCTTTTGGAACTAAATAATGTAAAACCATTGCAAACACTAAGTAAACTCTACTTTACTCAAATTTGTAAAAAAAAGGCAAATAAGTGAAAGTGTATCTCGACAACACAAAAAATTAGATCAATTTTAAGTTTACTAAAATGTAATTTAAAATGTAATGAAATTAGTTACCCATAAAAAATAATGAAAAACTTTATTAACATTATCAATTTCAACTTTTCATCAATATTTTATTAAATTTACCTAGCATTAAATCCTGTTGGAGTGATAATAAACGTTTGAAAAAATTGCATTTATCAGAACGATTTAATTTTAGATTTAAAATTTACTTTACCGACGATTATGTTTTTACCTGAAACTAAACAAGTACACCGGAATTTAAAAATACATTTACAATACATTTAGAATAAATCTTTCGAAGATGCGTTTAAAAAGAAGGTTTATTTTAAATTATTTTATTCAAATTTTAAATTTTTATGACAATTTTTATGGTATTTTAAGTTTCAATGTGTTATGGTACAAACATTTTTTAGGTTGAAAAAGAAATTGTATGTAAATTGCCAAGTATAGTCTTGGAAATTAATCGTATCATTGAAGAGGTTAATTAAAATTTTTCGTTATAGATATTTTTTAATGTTAGGAAGAAGTATTTTCTGATACGATTGCATTGGATGATTTAATTGATCAAGATGTACCTATACCATCGATTGAGATTGATGTAAGTATGGGTTAATTTTTTTTAATTTACAAATTAGATTCAGCGAGTTAAAACGAATGGTTATTATTGTTTTTTGCTTTTTTAATTGTTATGCAGGTTTATTTTTACCCAATGGCACTATATCAATTAATCGTGGCATCAAGGCTCGTATTCAAATCTTGAAACCTATTATACAAACGATGGCTTTTCATGTTGCAGACGTAATTGTTTTATATCATTTTAAAGCAATGTTTACGCAAATTTTTATTTTTATTTCTGTTATCAATTTAAAATTAAAGTAAAAATTGCATGATTCCAGTAACAGTAAAATTAAGTACTTTTTATCAAGTTTAACAATGGTGAATAATCAGTTTGTGTACACCAGTCATGGTAAAAGGTGTTTTCGTGGTACAAGGGCTGAGTTTGATTTTTTTTATTGAAACATCAGATATAATTTTCGATTTATGATTAATAATCATTGATTACACTAGAAAACAGAATGAAAACTTTTTTCGAGGATCTGCATGAGACCCATAAAAATAAAAAGCTGACATTTTCATGATGAACATGATAGTTCTCTTTTTAATTTTACAGTTCGCTATCAAAAGATAATGATTGACAACACTATATCAACTAAGCTATTGTAATTAATTTTGGTTTCTTAATTTTTAATTTAATTATAGTATATAATGAGATATTTAAATTTGTTTTTCAATATATATGGAATTGATAGCAGATAATTACATGATCACATTTAAATTAAAAAGAAAGAAATATTAAATAAATTACAGGTGTACAAATATTTAACTGGCGACAGGTGCTTTAACAGGATGAACGTCTGATATGAGCTATAATGAATCTTATAACAATACATTCTAGTGTTATTTTATGAAAAAAGAGTATTCTAAAGTTTTGATGGTTAAAATACACTTTTTTTAGTTTTTCTTTTTTTTACACTTTTAGGTTGTGGTTTATTAGTTTAAAAACTATCCTACAATTTGTTTTATAAAATTTTAAGATCTTTTCTGAAATTGAGATTAATGATTTTAAAACGCTTATATATCCCAGAACTTTGTTTTTTACTTTGATGGATTCCAATTTCTGAAATTAAAATTTGCGATAAAACGTGAATCTCGAAAAATTACACTGAAAAAAAATTTTGCTTAAAAATAAGATAAGAATTATAATTTTTACATTCCTGAAAAAATTTTAAAAATGTATCATAGTTGAAGGATTAATTAATATTTAAATATTATTAATAATTGTAATTTTTGTAGTTATATACAACTTAACTAATATATAAAGTTGATTCACTTTTAAATGTATGATCAATGATCATGTAATGATTATTGTATAAAATCAAATAATTATTGTCTAATGTGTGACTGACGTCTAATAAAATAAAAAATCTTACTTTATCAAATGTGAACCATTTTGTGTTAAAAAAATGTATAACATGCATTATGATTGTTTATGGTGGATTTTAAATTTTGTCTATTTGTTAATTATTAAAATTTAATTTAAAAAAAATCTCGATTATCAATAAATTTGTGTTATGGGATTATATTTCCGTTTTCTTGTGTAGATTGTACTGTAAAAAAAAATCCTAGAAATTCTTTAAAAAACCTATGATTAGGGTAAATTTTGCCCTTTTTTTAAAGATAATTTCATAATTGAAATTTTTATAGTTTTATTAGATTTACCATTTTTAATTATGTATTTAAAAAATATTAGTTACCCAAAATAGTACACTTAATAATTTAAAATATGCAATAATCCTTTGTATAAAATAATATTAATATGATATTAGTACAGTAACTAGGAGACACATTTCCCTTTATCTTTTAGAATATACATGTTGCAATTCGGTCTATCATTTAAAAATAAAATTTAGCAGAAATTTTTTTTAAACTAAAAATGTTGTCTTATAATAGAAACTAGGTTTTTAAATTCTAGAACTGATTTTATTTTTAAAAAAAAAGTAATTTGAGTTTTTGACCCTGATGGACTCTATTTCTGCTATTAAAATTCGGTCCTCGGTAGAGCTAGGTGCTGTCTGTACGAAGTACAAAACAACCAAATTCTAACAACAAAATAATATCTTACATAAAAATACCACTATTACCAATCTTTTAAAGGAATGCTCAAACGTCTGAAGACAATTTTTTCAATTTTAAATTTTAGAACCATTATAATTAAAACATTAAAAATATATTAAAATCCTAATTAAAATTATTACAAAAAATATTTCACTACTTGGCTTCAAAATATAATACAAAAAAAATTTACAATGTTGAATATATATTAAAACTAAAATAAAGTGAAATTTAATGAAATTATATAATTTTGTTACATGAATCATAGATTGCTGAGGTTGACCTTTTGTATCTATATTAAATCGAATAGCGGTATAAGAATAATCTTTTTTTAAATTTTAAGACTATTATTTATTTCAAATTTTATGTTTTAATGAAATAGTTACTAAATTAAAAAAATGAATACCAAAGTGCGGTTTTGACAGTGAAAGCGTCACTTTGTGACATTAAAAATTAAAATGTTAACTGTACAAACTGCATTTTTTTTTAGGTCTGGGACTATTTTCATTTTATTAAAAAGGTAATGTGACGTTTTGATCGTGAAAACACCTTTTTGAGGTAGTGATTAATGATAATGTTTATGATTATGAATTAAAACTATTAAAAAGTGGGTTTTGCTATAAATCATTATTTTTCAATTTAGGTTAAAATGTGGATAAATTATTTAATACCGAAAATTGAGGACGGAAACAATTTTGGAGTAGGCGTTCAAGAAGAAATATTGAATATTGTGCGTGAAATTGAACACGATGTTAGTTCGCACATGGATTTGATTACCAGATATTATCTATCCAGGGCAAAAATAGTTTCGAAAATTACCAAATATCCTCATATTGTATGTTTTATATACCTTTTATTTTTTAATGGTTCTATAAACGACGGAATATATTTTTATTTTATAAAACTAGAGAACTCAATAGCCAGATATTTTTTTATTCGTAAAATTTAAATGAAGAACTCTGATATTTTATTATTTGTTTATATTAGAGATTAAGCCAGGGATGGTCAACATACGGCCCGCAATAATTTTTATTATAAAAATCTGAAATATATCAGTTAGAGTTAGTTGATCTCTAATCAAATACAATATTAAAATCTAAGTTTAATTCCGGAATGAATATAATAAATTTCTACAGAGAATATCAACTTCCAACTGGAAAATTTGTAAATTTAACAAAACAATTTAACATGCCAAAAAAATGTCAGCCTTTTTTGGGAGTACGTATTGTTGCGAGCAAATATTTTCGAAAATGAAATATACCAAAAATAATTTAAGAACATATCTCACTGATGCACTCTTAAATGATATTTTACTACTATTATCAACATCTATGGAATTAGACGTAGAAAAGATTTCAATGTTAAATATTAAAAAGCATCAATCATCATATTAATAAAAATTTAAAATAAATATATTCAAACCAAAAATTTTTTAAATTTATTTGTCTGACCTGATATCACAGAAAGTTCCTATCCCTGGATTAAGCCTCTGATTTATTGCTTCAAAAAATATAAATTATAAACTAAAATTATTTTTTACTTTGTAGTTGAAATATTTATTATATTTGTAGGCCGATTATCGTGAAACATTAAAACAACTCGATTCAAGAAATTTCGTAAACTTCAAAATGACTTTGATTGAAATTAGAAATCAATACGTTTATATGAATGTGTAATTATTTATTTTTATTTAGGCATTGCTAAACGATATAATTAAAAAGAACAAAGATAAAATTAAAAAACCGAGAACGTCTCATGCGGATACAATGTATTAATTTGAATACCATAATAAAATATTTATATGAAATTTTCTTTTGTAATATTAATTAACTTAAACAAAAGAAATTTGATTTAATTTTATTACAGACTAAACGTCAACATTCAAATTATTTGAAATGTATACATTTAATCGTGAGAAAATACGAGAATGCGAAATTTCCGTCTTTTGTTGCAGTGCAATATCCATAGCTTTTCTATCACAATTTACATTTCATTGCAACATAAAATCTCAGACATGAATTCTTTGTTTCATTCACATATACTCGATGAACTTTTATAAATAAATAATATTGGAGCCAAAAAATGTCTGTACATCTTGAGTTACATGTAGCGCTTTTTGATAGACTTATACTACCTAATTGGTAATTTTGCAAAATCTTGTTCGTTTTGTAAATGTATTGATTTGTTATGCTAGAATTTACTATTTAAATTTATGTGCGTTTAGATTGACACCATGAATTTTATTTTGATATTTTCTTTCTTTTGCTTTGCTTACTCCACCGATAGTCAGTGTAATGCACCAAATAATTGTCGATGCAAGCTCAACACCAGGGTTAGCACGGATGAACAATTTTTCAATTTAATCTGCTCTGGCATAAATTTCACCCAATTTGACATCAAGGATTGGATATTGACGCTACCATCAAACACATTTTCATTGTAATTTTGCATTTTTTAAGGTTTATATTTTTTAGAAAAATTCAAGTATCAGAATTACCAATTTTACTCAATGATTCTTTCCAATCATTGAAAAAACTGAAAAAATTACAAATTTCTCATTCACAAATATCTCAAATCCAGCAACATGCTTTTCGAGGGTTAGATCGACTCCGCAAACTTACCTTAAATAATAACAATATCACTCGAGTTTTCGCCCAGAAATGGCTTGATGATTTGCGAGGATTACGCATTTTGTAATTAAAAAATAACTACACTACATTATCTCGGTTAAGGCGGTCTACGAGAATTATTATTTCCGTACCAACATCTTAAGACGTAGCGTACATGAAAATATTTTTTTTCCAATTAAGTTTTTAAGCCGTTTTAACCTATGTATATTATTTAGTTTTTATTTTTTACATTTCTAATGTCAAACACTATATTCATTGATTGATGCTAATCAGACTTTTAATATTAAATAATTATTAGATGTATATTACACATATTTAAACAATATCGATAATTCTTTAATTTAGAGACTTATCCAACAATCAATACATCATATGTGACTGTGCCATTGTACCTCTGTTGGAATGGTCTGATCTACCAAAGAATCTCGTCACTGCGGACTGTGGCCAACCCAACGAACTTGAAGCATATGATTTTTCCAAATTGCACAATTTACAATTTCAATGCAAAAGAGAAACCGACTCTATGGAACAATATTCCTTACCTAATGATAATTTTGATTATCAGGACTATTATGTACTTTTTGAATTGAGTTAATTAGTTTAATTGCAGTTTGACTTTATATTTTTTCTATTATTGTCAATATAAAGAAAAGTAGCAATTGTTTCAATTTTGTTAAATGTCAGTTTTAACATTGATTGCCATATTATGATACAATTTTAATAATTATGTAAACTCTTAGCATATAAATTATTGACTTTTTATTTTTATGAATATTAATATGATTAGCATTTTAAACCAGTTATTTTTTCTATTTATTATACTTTCATTAAATTTTTAATTGGAAAAAATGGTTTTTTATTTTTTTGAACCGTGCAAAACCAACTTAAATGTTTTCAAAATATACTATTATGGTTGGGGTACAACACAAGATTGTGTTATTCTATATGGTTACATATCGAAATATAGTCGTAAACAATTTAAAAAGAAAATAAAAACTATTTTCGTCCTAAATTCATAAAAATGTGTATAAAATTGCAATCAAAATAAGTTTCATTAACATTTAACGGTTTCACACGTTTTATTTTTATTTTTTTTAAAAAATTATTTATTAAATTTTATACTAGAGGATTTAGTTTAGAGCCATAAATAAACTAAGCCTAAAAGATAAATTCCAGTTTTACCACCCTTCAGGAAAAATCCATTTTTAACAACTCTTTAGGAAAAATTCCACTTTTACCTATTATTACAACTTGAAAAACTACTGTTTTTTAAAGTGGAATAATTTTCATCTTATATAGAATTTTATAAATCTTGCATAATTATATATTCATATAAATTCACAGTAACCTATAAAATATACATTTTTTCAATTCAATAAGGGTAAAGGTAATAACATTTTATCTAGTGAAAAAAACTTTTTTTAAAAATTATAATTTTGTAAACTAAATGAAATGTAATGTTTGCATAAAGAATTTAATTCAATACTCAAAATGAAAAGAAAGCATGTTTTATAATCGCACGTAATAGTTGGTAAAACTAGAATCTTGCCAAAGGGTTGGTACACCTGGATTTTTCTTTACAGGGTTGATATACTAGAATTTTCACTAAATGGTTGGTAAAATTGGATTTTTTTTTAGGGTTGATAAAACTATAAAATTTTACTTAAATGGGTGGTACATTTTGATTTTTAGTAAAAATTGTTGGATATTTGATATTTTTAATGATTCATTGGATGTGAAACCGTTAACCGGCTTCATGATTTAGTACAAAGATTTAGATTTAGACGTAAATTTGCATTTAATTCCAAATTAAACGCAAATATATTTATAGGGGATTTTCCGTTAAGGGTTGGTAATGTTTTATTTTAGGGTTGTATTATGAGGTGTTTTTTGGAATGGTTTGGTAAAATCCCAACTTTCCAAAAAAAATTAGAAAAAGTGGATTTCTCCCTTAAAGGTTAATAATCTTGTATTTTTTCTTTTGAGATTTGAATTAAGTGGTTTTTTCCTTAGATTTGGTAAAATTGTATTTTTTAAAAAAAATATTGGAAAAAGGGGATTTTTCTCATTAGGGTTGATAAAATTGGATTTTTTCTGTTTTAAATTGGATTAAGAGGTTTTTGTTTGTTAGTTCTGAAAAAACGGATTTATCAAAAATCTAAATATTTTTTATGTTACATGTATATTACAACGAGAATTTTTCCCTTAAGGGTTGGTAAATTTGCATTTTCTATTTTGGAGTTGGATTTAGTGATGTTTTCTTATGTAGTCTTTAATATTAAATTAATTCCTGCAATATTACATTACTTTAACGGTGGATCCCCTGTTATATAGCGTGAATCCTTTTGAGAAACACTGCACTAGAAAGAATAAAAATATGAGAACCATTTGGTCGAACCCTCTCATGAAATTTTTTCCTTTAAAATTGGTAAAAGTAGAGTTTTACCTCAACATTTCTACTTAAATTATTATAAAATTGTATTTACGGTTAGTACCTATTAATTAATCACTACTTTGGATCAGGGGCTTTTGTACCCTAACCGATAAGTTCACATTTATTTTTTGCCCGTCACTTTTAATGTAGTTTATATAAAACTATCTTTCTTAAACTGAGGTCCGCGAACCCCTGGATGTCCGTATAATTTCCTGTTTATATAATTATTAAATCACGACAATTTTAAACAAAAAAAATGACAAAATCTTCAAAGTTTCCATCTTACGGTCAAAAACACATTTAATTTTTTTTAAATAATTAAAACGTCAATCTAAATTTTTCGATTTTTCAAAATGTTAAAATAAGAATAATAAACATCGGTATCAAACCCGAACTTGCAGTACTCGAGACCCTTCTTAGGGGACTTGTCGAAAATTTTTTAAAAGTAGATCTCATTTTTCCAAATTGAGAATTTATAAATAATTTTATAAAATTTTGAGTATTACATCTATTATGTGTATAAAATTTAAACTGTTAAATCTTGACCAGTGAACACGTGGCTAGCGTTCTGTGTCATTACGCATCATTTTCGATTTTTTTTAGAGATCTTTTTATTTGCCATGGGCCTTGAACATGGAGATTCGATTTTGATCGCTAGTTCACTGTTTCACGGAGAATTCAAATATCAGTTTTAATGTTTAGAAAAATTGGCATTTTGGTTTTTTACCATTAGCAAATCTTGAATCTTTAATTGAACAATGTTTTAAACTTTTTTTGATGATCCCGAAACATTTTTGTTGAACTTGGGGATCCGCGCATTTTTAAGAACTTTTAAGTTTAAGAACCACTGCTTAAAACATGGTCACTCAATTAATTTTGCATGTAGCTAGTTTTAAATTTGGTATTAGGATAGGCAGTGGTCGTCAGACTGGTATTTGGAACCGCTGCCTTAAATTATATCTATCGTTTTTAATTTATATGTATTTTTAGGGAGATCGAATTAACACTACAAGTTTGGAATCTTTTTCAAATTCACCATTCAATGAAAATGGATTAATTGAGTCTGATGTATTCAATTTTAATGAAAATGACCGTCTTGATGAAGAAACGATTTATATTTACGACAAAAAATTACTAGAAATTGAAAGTTTAGAAATGTCACCTATAGAAGACCAATGGGTCAAAATGGGAGATTCTATAACATTAAAATGTCGGATGAATTTGAGAATAATGCCAAAATCAATCAATTTGAACGATATCTCCGTAGATTATAATAACGAAACAAATTTAGAGGACGGAATTATTTGGTTTAACCAAGACATAGATGTTGATTTTCCTACAAAAAAATTAGTAGTTAATGGTGATTTGTACGGCCATGTGAACATTGAAAACGAATTAAAACAATACGAGTCTGGATACATCATAACTAGCGAATTACACTTGATGGATATTCCACTTAATTTACAGACAGATCAATGGATTTGCAGAGACAAGCATAACACTATTGAACAGCAAGTAAACATTTTACTTAACGATGCAATTTCACCGTCAACTTGTGGGGTGACATTAAAAGAAACTCTTGTTGGTTCATTCCATCTTCCTGAAACAAACGTGGGCGAATCGATATTTTTGAAATGCCGTAATAATGAATTACTCACTAGGAAAGCACATATTGACGATCAATCCAGACTCGCTAAATTCAAATGTGATTCTACCGGCGAATGGCTAGTTCGTGATTTATCAAATTGTACGTTTGATAATCAAGTTACCCAATTATTGTATCAATATTCAACTTCTGATCCGATAAATGAAAAAAACTTTTTTATAAGATTTGCCGAAATTACTTCTTTGGTGCCCACCATAGACCGCCTGAAAAGTTCTGATGACATAGTTTTTATATCTTATATTATTGAAAGAGTCGCAAACATCACACACACTTTGACTTTACAAAGTCAACTTGTTATGAGACTCCAAATGGTTGAAAGTATATTTCGTATAATTTCATTTATAATGAATGCAAACAGAGACTTATTATTGGAATCTGAATATAGCAGTGGCGCCATGTCCAGAATGATGAAATCTTTCAGACAATCTATTATTACGATTCTTAATGGTCTTGGGGATATTGTCTTTAGAACAGACAACGTGATCCTTCATGCAACAGATAAATTAGTTTTGAATAGTGACCAAGTTTGGAAATGCATTCCTCAATTTGAAAATGAAAGTAATGCAAATTCCAGTTCAAGTTCTAGTGAATACGATAATAATAAGCATTGTGAAGTTGTAAAAATCGACTCAATTGGTCCAAACAAGAGTGATCTAGAGACGTGTTTCATTTCTAGTGAAAGTTGTTTAAAAAAAAACATTTGCCCTCCAATTACTGTAATTGTTTTGGTGTTTAAAAATTCAAAAGCGTTCCCATCTATCCTAAGCCAGAAACCGAATATATTGGGTCTTAATAATGTGTGGTATATTGGAACAGAAAAATATAATTATGAGGCACCTCTTCATAGCATTGAAAAGAGAGATTCGTTTGAAGATTATTATGACACGTTTGATGATAATGACAGTTATGACATGTATTACCTTTCAGATGGTGATAATACTGAATTGAGCATTTTTTTGCAGCCGGCTAATAACACTGACGTTGATTATATTGGATGGAGTGAGTATGATGCGGAATGGTCAGCATTTGACGGTGAATATCGAGATGAAAATTCTAATTTTATTTCAACCACTCAGAATGTAGCGTACTTTACAGCTATAAGTCAAAAAATTGCTAACATCTTAAAGAAACCTGTTGTAGCTGCAAACAACAGTAAAAATGTAAATGTTTATTTCGATCAAAGTCCGCACGTTGACACTACTTTTATATTGAGATCGTACATTTTTTATTCCGGTTCAGCAATACTTGTTTTGACGTGTATATTCATATCTGTCAGTTATGCCGTTAAATATCGATGCATCAGAATGCACAAAAATTTAAAACATTGTTTGATCCACTTTAACATGTCGTTAATGTGTGTTTCTTTGGTATGGACTATATTCAACCCCAAAAATGAATTTTTCAACGTGGGTTATTTGTTTTATGCTCTATCTGTAATTTTTCATTTGTTGTTGCTGACTTACCTTTCATGGAAATTTTCTTATATAATATCATTTTTGAAAATGTTTCATTCTGGTCCTAGTGATGAAAATTCGGACGATAGTTCCGAAACTCCCATTAAATCGACACCTGGCAAACAAAACTACACTTTGAGTGTATTATACTTTATTGGTATATTCTGCCCGCTGTTTATAACTGGCGTTTGTGTCGGAGCCAATTTTACCCATTATAACATGCTTGGGGATGAATATTTGTTTGCCAATTTGACTCTGAAGAAATCTTTTATTATTACAATTTTTCCTATTTTATCGTACTTGCTGTTTACGATCTTATTATGTGTTTTTGCTATAATTTCAATTACCTGCAAATATTCTTCATATTATTCGAAAATATTGTCAAGAAAAAAGAGGTTCAACTCATTTATACAGCACAATACGTCTAATAAAACAAAACTGAGAAAATTTGATTCGGAACAGATATCTACCATGAATCATACTGATAGAGTGCCTAGTTATCAGTCGAATATGGGTTACATTCGATCATCCTTCTCAAATTGCCCAAAACTAACTTGGAACCAAAAGTTTAGCATTAAATTTATGGAACTTTTCGAAGAACAGGATGTGGATTATAGTACTAGGTTCCATGCAATTGTGTTTTTCTTTTCTACTTTGCTGGATATCGTACTACTAGTTTCTGTTGCATTAACTACATTGCGCCCACAAGTCTTTGTATCAAAAAGTTCTCGTATCTACGATTATATATACTTTGGTGCGTGTATTTGTATATCTTTGCTCAATATTCTATATTACATCATTTTCAGAAGTGATGTTTCCTATGCCCTTTTAAACTGCTCCAAGAACAACTCAACTCATAAAATTACCAATAAATCAAAAATCTTTAAAAAACCTTCTTTGATTTACGAAGACAATAGAAAATATCACTACAATATAAATAGTAAAAACGGTAATCCGAGAAATTCGCTCAAAAATAAAAGGCGTTTGGAAAATTTGTCGGGTAGAAGTTCTGTCAACAGCTATCATATGATGGATGGTCCATTTGAAACAAAAAATATATACGGTCAAACATGCTATACTGACGCCAAAAGGAATTGCAATTATGTTTCCAACATGCAACCTATCTGTGAGGTTAATGCAAGTGACACCAGTGAAGATTCTGATGGTAAAACAAATGAACCAAGACAACTTAGAGAATCCGACATTTGCATAATGGATTATGATAAGACCAATTCCAAAGAAGAAAATTATTACAAAAATTATGTAAATTCAAATACGGGGACTGTTAAAGACATTGCATTGATTTCTCATGAAAAGAGTCCACTTTTAAGAGAAGCCATCAATCGAAACACGGAAAATTCCAGAAAACGGTACTGGCCAAACCTAAATAACCCAATTCAACAATTGACTATGGATTACCAACATTATAGAAATAGTCCAAATCCTGAAAGAATACCCGCCCGAATAGAACGACATGACATACAGGACACTCATTTGTCTCGTGATAATTTCAATCAAGAGGGAGATTATGGAATACAGTTTCTGTCAAATTACTCACCACCACAGGAAATTCAACAAACACCCGAAAATCTAACTGTCGATAAACCCGATTCAAATCACGTGTCCTTTCATTATGGTTATAAATATTATAATAATGCATCCAATGTTCAAGTCGACCAGGCTGTTGATAAATATAACGACGAAGTGACTAATTTGTATTACAATAATTCTGATGTCAAACCAAATAATTTGTACAGTTCTAGACCCACGTATTCTTCTTTCACGCTATCTAAACTTCAATCTAAAATTTCTCCATTTATTAATTCTGAAAATAATTTTCAAACTCTCAATAGAGATGTTAATAGAATTGAATCTAAACCTGGGTCAAGTAAACGAAATTTCGATCCTAATTATGGATTTTTTCGCAAGAATAGCTTTCAAGATACAAATAAGGAGACAAACATTTAATTTGTTTAGTATTTTGTAAATCTAATTTTAAATTAAAAATTTTAACTGTCAATATGTGTTTCACGTCTGTTATTACAGTTTGTAGTTTTAAATTTTTATTATTAATTCAAATGAACTACAAAAAATATTAAAATTTACCTTTTTGGTTATAATTTTCGGAAATGATTTTTTGTTTCTGGAGTTAAAAGTTTTTATATATATATAACTTGAATAAGGTGTATCAGAATACTCTTTTTTTTAACGCGTGCATTTATTGTGTCAGTATTGGTGATGGTTTGTCAGTAGAAACATTGATTTTTCAGTATTTAAATTAGAAGAGCAGTAAAAAAAATTATTTAGTTAATAAAGGCACCTAAAATACTGACACAATTAATTAACAATTTGTTCTCATAAAAAAATATTCTCTAATGTGAACACCATAGAATATTTCTAATTTTTTTGTAATTATAATATAATGTCTTAATATTTCAGTTTTAACTTGGGTCTGTAGTGGATCATATTATTATATAAAGTACTAGCTTGGCAGTTTTGTACTACGTACAAACAACACCTAGCTCTGCCTATGGCACTCTTTTATTATACCAAAAAAATAAATTCACGTTGAAAATTTAACTTAAAAATTATAAAAACATATTTTGTCATTTTCAATGTGATGACACATATTCAGTACCAATTTAATAAATACTTAAAAATACCAATTTTGTATAAATAATTAATTAAATCTTCACTTTATAAATATTTCAATCGAATTTTACCATTATTGCAAAAAATTGTAATATAAAAATGATTAATGTTAAAAATGTGTCCATACTTTTGGCCTTTTTTATTGTGAATGTTACTTTTCTTTTTACCATTTTATGTAAAATTTGTAACAATTATCAATAAAAAAATAACTTTCAGTTAATATAAATTCGTTGCTGTAGTGTTAAAATTTTAAGATTATAAAAAATGTTTTGAAAACGAAAATTTGAAATTTAAAAATTGCGAAGGAATGAATTATATAGATTTTCACCCATGTTATTGGAAATGTGTAGACGTACAATACACATTTTTTTTGAAATTGTAGGATCAATATTTACATTTTTATTTTAATCGAAATATTTGAAAAATATTGGTTGATAATATATTAAAAATTATTTTTGACCG
Source organism: Intoshia linei (assembly GCA_001642005.1). Lineage (NCBI taxonomy): Eukaryota > Metazoa > Orthonectida > Rhopaluridae > Intoshia > Intoshia linei. The sequence goes on along the minus strand of LWCA01000200.1, from coordinate 8,870 downwards.
GGAATGCGTAGATTTCTGGGGTTGAAATTTTGTATTTATTCAACTGGAATAAGCTCTATCAGAATAATTTTTTTTTTAAATTTTCGGACAATTAAATTAAATTTTTATACTGACACTCCAAAATCATCAAACTTACAATTCAATTTTTTTACTGACAAAATATTTTATAAAATGTGTTTATTTCTACATATATACTTTTTTGTTGAGTTACTTACAATTTTCGATGAATACTAATCTAGTTTATATATTTACTGACAAATATGTAATTGAATACTCACAAAATACTTTTTATTACTAATATTTTAATGTGTATACTGACAATTTTATGTTGAAAATACTGAAAAATTAATTAATCCCCTTTTTTTAATTGTAGGACCGTTAATTATACTAATTTTTTGTTTTAATAAAATAGCTTCGAAATAAAAAAAATGAATACTAAAGTTTTTTTTTGACCGTGACGTCACTTATTCAGATTAAAATTATTTGAGTGTGTTAACAGGATACAACTGTACCATCTGTAATTCTTTTAAATTCAAATGCCGTTTTCATTTAAAAAAAAATAATTTGTGATTTTCATCGTGAAAATTATCTTTTTTAAGGTTTCCATATATGATAATGCTTATGATTTTAAAAACTATCCTAGACATGTTTTATTTTTAAAACAAAGGGTAATTTGGGTTTTTGACCATGAAATTATGTGTTTCTGAGGCTGAGATTAACGACAATGTTAATAATTTTAAATATATAATATAATCACAAAATAAAATATATCATGAACAAAGCCAATATTTTTAATGGTCAATTTTTAAAAATAGATGCCGAAGACTGTCTCGGTACTGTCCTTGTAGAGCTAGATTCGAAAAACATTTTTATCTTCAAAACAGAACAGTTTTTAAATTAATAAAAATGTATGATACTTGTGCAGAAAAATTCAAACATTTCGATACACGATAAACGCAATTAATTTTTTTATAATTAAAATATTTAGATATAATATCAATTGGTAAAATATGTATAACTGGTCTATTGAACTGCTAAAACGACTGACCAGAGAACCATGAGGACAGGATCAGCATCTTTGTTGGCGAGTTCCTGGAAATTGGTAGTGATTAATTTGTTTAATCTTTTAATAACTAGGCTGTAATCGTTGTCCTGCAAACTATTGAGAGCGTCATCCAATACATCAGCCGCATTGGCTAAAATAATGAGAGCTAGTAATCTCACGGGCATTTTTTTTATATCGGGTTGCCATTTCTACATTTTAAATAAAAATAAAAATAATAAAACTAACATTTAAAAGTCCTTCTTGTATGTATTTGTGTAATTTTTGTTTAGGTGATCTGTTTACAACAGGGTGGGTAACTGTATCAAAAAAGAAAAAGTTTTGTTGCACAACAGAACAAATTCCTTTTTCAGAAAGGGATTTGGCAACTCGTTCTCTGACATTACGAAGCTGGTACATCATTTTAAGAGGGTTCCACGAGTCGCCTAAACTTTATAAAAAAGTAAAAAATTAATTACCATTAAGGTATTCAATCCAGGTAGTTACTGATTCAATTGTAGGGCTAGAATTGATAATATTGACAGCCTCATCTAATAGAATATTTCCGGTTGGTTGTGTTGACTTTATTTTAATTTTATTGTTTATGACAGAACGACTAGACTTTACAATTTCAATTCTGTTACAAAAACCAAGTTCAATTAATATTGCTGCTCGAATCGAAAATGAGATTGATTCGTTGAAAGCCGGAGTATAGCCCTAAATATCGAGTAAGTATATTTTTAAATTTTAAACCTCCTTTTCTTTTAATCCCATCAACAAAATTTGTTCCATTAAACTGAGTTGGTCATCAAAATTCGTTAATGTTTCTTCAACTGATTCAGCATTATCTGAACAATGTTCATTGTCAGAATCTTTTTCTGTATTTACATTACGTCGACGCATGATTCAATTGTGAAAATATACTCAGTACATTAAGATCAGTATTTACTGTACATAATAATGTAAACTTTTCTTAGCGATTTGACATGGAAATAAACAACGCGTGTTCATAGATAGAAATTATTAATGATTTATTCGAATTTGCTATCAACAAACGTATTTACAGATATGCTGCCAAGTGACGATCACCACAAATTTGCTAAGATGAGAATGTCCTTAACAATCTTTTTGTAATGCCATACGTCGCCGCGTACTCGTTTGTAGTGGACACAGTTTCGACAGGTTTTGCTATTTTCAACAATTTCAAGGTCGAAAATCATTTGCTCTTTGCCCCAATCATCCTTTATTGAACATCGCATTATATATGATCTAAATTTTATCATTTTATAAATTAAAAATGCAATTTACAAATTTACAAAAAAATTAAATAAACCAACTTTTAGAACTAAAATTTAGTCCAAGTCTAAAATTAGAATAGAAATATTTATTCTTTAATACAGTCGACAAGTGACAAAAAACGTACAATAGTACAAATGGTATCTTTATCCTGTAAAGTAAAAATAAGAAAAAAAGGGAATGATAATACCCGGGAAACAGATTGCATTAAATGTCAAATAAAGTCACATAATGCTGTATTACTCTAATGCAGTGGTTTCCGATTGTGGTTCAAAACTATATGTCTGGGTTCGTGAGATTCAAATATAATATAAAATAATTTTTATCAACTTTTTTTATTTTTATGGGAGAATTTTTAATATTTATTACATAGTTGCCAAATGTTTGGAATTTATCCCAAAGCTTAGACGACCGTTACATTATTATTTCAAAAATCCCACTTTTATCCCACCATTAAAATTAATAAAAAATTGAACATTCTAAACCCTTAGTGGAAAAATCCGATTTTTTCAAATCTTATGAGAAAAAACCTCTTATTACAACCCCAAAATAAAAAATCCCCTTTATCTAATATTTTTTTGAAAAATCCACTTAATCAAAATAAAAAACTAATTTTTCCAATATTTTTTTGAAAAATACGATTTTAAAATAATAGATAAGTCTACCCCAAATTCTACAAATTTTTAATGAACAATTCAATTAAAAATAATAATTTTATATAAAAATTCTGATGACTAGTTTAAAATATACATGTATAATATACATTTTATATCTTTTAATTTCCAATTTACTACAAAAAAACCTGTCTATAATTGTACTCATCAAGCTTTACACCATACTTTTATTAAATTACATTTATTTCTATTCCTCTCATTTATCACTATTTAACCACTGTAAACGTAAAAAATAGTTATATTGTGTCATCTTAATCTTCAAATTAACCATATACTCTACTGAGATAATTATAAACTCATTATTACTCACGAAATGTTAATAAATACGATATTCATTGGACACATCGATTTTGTCGATTCTACTATTTCAAGCTTACCTAGTCATTAGTAAAAACGTTTAATGGTCACTACTTTAAAATAATATTCTCTAATATACGTTTTAAAATAATACAAAAATACTTACGAAATTTTTTCGTAATTAATTCTTCTTGACATGAGAGCGTTCTTTAATTGGAGAAGCATAAAGGGACATGTATATTTATGTTGGGAGGTCACATTATGTGTATTCTATAATAAAGTAAATATACTACATCATAATTGGTTTGATTTGGTAAACCAGTGTTTCCCTTATGCCGGCCCGCAGACCAGTACTGGTGCGTGAAATAATTTTACTAATTTGTTAATTTATTACGTTTTTTATCAATTTTTTTAAGTGTTGCCTAGTAATTTCGCTTTAATGATCCACAATAAATTTTGTAATTTATTACCGGACCCTCGTAAAAAAAGTGTGAGAAACCCTGTGTTAAACCATAAATCAATGCAAAAATTTTTACAGTAAAAGGATGTTTAAAAAAATGCAATCATATCATTATTAATGTAAAAGGTACATTATATTGTTGTTATTAAAATTCAAATATTAAAAATAAATAAATAAAGTGTATAAAATATACAAGTTACATAAAATGTATATAAATATTAAATTAAAATTATTAGGAATATTAATCGATTGTTTATTGGAAAATATATATGTTTCATGAATATTGAATTTTGATTAAAAACACTATAATTTCATTTAAGACATTTCGTCGGTATTATGTTAATTTATAATATAAATGTTGCCCGTTTTTAAATTTTCAATGTTGAATAGGGAACCTAACTGAATTTTATATACAGAACCGGAGCAACAAAACACCAGGTCTACCGAAAATAAAAATAGGCTCCTAATTTTTTTTTAAAAACAATGCCTAGTGTCATATAGTCCTAGTCACCGCTCCAAGACTCTTAACTTGGCATTTTAAATTTAGCAAACAAAATAGTTATGATATTTAAGTAATTTTAATATACTTTAAGTAATGCTCAATTTAAAACAATTAGTCTCAAAGAGGGTCTCGTGTACGGTAGGTTCGGGTTGCCTATATATCCACCAGTTGAAAACACTTGCCTACTTGCCGTAAATATTATAATTTTTTCAAAAATAAGTTTACATATAATTATTAATTATTAAATTAAAAACCTTAATACGTCTAATTTGATCATGATTATAACGATATTTTTTAGGTGTTAATATGCTTCTGACTTTACCAATACTTTTTTCCAAATTTCCTAACATTTTTGAATTTTTGGTTTTATTTTTTGGTGTCCCAATTATATCGAGACTATTATTGACTGAACCGCATCTTAATAATATTTTTTACAAAATATCAAAATTATACCAATAATACATGCAATACATCACGTATCTTAACATTTAAAATGTTTGAAAACACAAAAATTTACAATTCATATTTACATTCACATGTAAAAGCATATAGTAGGTATTGGAACGCTTTTACGTTTGTGGATGAATTAATTTAAAATATCTAAAAAATTTCTAGAATTATTCCTAAAAATAAAACTCTGTAGATTTTGTTTACATTATCAATTGAAAAATATTTTTAAATTATACATTTAAAATTTAGATTATCACATGGTCCATCATATCCTTCCAAAGGCAGTGGATCTGTCAACTAAAATACACACATAACGTGCATTATTCAGTAGTCAGAATTTACTATACGTTTACGTTACGGCTCAATATTTAATTGTAACATTTCGCGAGATCCATCTCAAAATATGCAGAAGCTTTCCAAGTAAAAAAATGATAGACTGAGTAATAAAATATGTAAACCACAAAATCAAAATATCATAATTTTTGACAATAAAAAGCATTTCAATTACTTTTTAGTACTTGAAATAGTATGTTTGATTCTTCTTTTTTCTGGGCCTTGTAATTGCGAGTCGACAGAACGTGATGGAGACATTACTCCTTGGATTTCAGTTGTTATGGTGGTTGTATTTTTGGTTTTAACATTGACAGGTTTACCGTGGACGTGTTTTTTTTCACAGTCCTTGTGGGCTTGTGATTCGTCTGATTTAGTTTTATGCAAAAAATTATCTCTTCCAATCTGCGTTTTTTCTGGTTTGTCAATACGAATATTACAAGCTGATGAATCCAAAATTTCTTTTATATTTACACTAAGCTAAATAAAATTTATACATCCTTACTTAAATAATATGCTACGCAATATTTTTTTGTGTGTCTGTTCCCGTTTATTTCAATAACCACCAGTCTTAAAATTTTATAAAGTCCACATTTCAATAACAGTTTTTCCGGGGGTGTTAGCAAAATAAATTTCAATCTCCTAAACTCACATATTAAGGATCAAAAAGCCCAATTGTCCTTTTTTTTGAAAATCAAACGAGTTCGAGAGTTTAAAAAAATATATACTCTGATACTGATTTTATAATCATAAATATTATAAATTTAAATTTAAAAAAAAATATATTTCAGGTCCAAAACCACAAATTACCTTTTTTTTTTTAATGAAAACAGCACTCGAATTTAAAAAAATGTACAAATGAAAACCCCACTTTTACCCTACCTTTTTAAATGAAAAATTCAGTTTAAACAACCCTTAAGTGAAAATTCCAGTTTTACCAACCTTTAAAGGATAAATAGAGTTTTACTAACCTCAAGATAAACATTAACTTTTACCAACCCTTAAGAAAAACTTCATTTTCGAAAACCGTTAAGTGAAAAGAGTTGCTTAAACAGCATTTTTCCTTTTAGAGTTGGTAAAACTGAAATGTTCCTTTAAAATGGTAGGGTAAAAGTGGGGTTTTCCTTATGGATTGGTAAAACTGTATTTTTCAATAAAATTAGGTAAAAGTGGGTTTCTCCTTAAGAGTTGGTAAAATTGGAATTTTCACTTAAGTATTTGTGAAAATGAATTTTGCCATTAGGAGTTTGTAAAAGTAGATTTTTCCCTTAAGGGTTGGTAAATTTTGATTTTTAGTAAAAATGGTTGGATTTAAGGTAGACACTAGATATTTATTTTTTTTACATGAAGGATAGAAATAAAAAATAATAAATTAATTTCATTATTACACTAGTATTATAATATCAACAACCCGCTAAAACATCAAACATGCAAATATAATACATAAAAATTTACACGATTTCTTTCAAAAAATGGCTTTTGAAATAATAGGGATATTGGACGTCCATTGATTTTTTTTCGGTATAATAACAAATATGTTGAAGTCATGTAATTGTACTTCCACTAAAATAAAAAAATACATTTTTTATCCAAATGTAAATAAACCTTTGCGATACTCTTATATATTTCACACATGGCTTTATTTTGATACAAACTAATTTAATTTTAAATTAAATACACAGTATATTCGTCATACCTAATTTCCCGTATACAATCATTATCGAGTGTGGACTTCTAAATAATAATTTTATTGGTATATAAAAAACATACAATATCAATCCCACCAAAATGAATGGACGTATCTACATTTTTATGGAGCCATTCATGACGCATAAGAGTATCAATAGTAGCTCGTTTTTTAGGATCAATTTCTAGCATTAATTTAAGAAATTCTGTAGTGTCTTTACCAATCCAATGTGGTAAAATATAGCTTCCGTTCTAAAAAAAATAAAGATTGATTCAAAATTTTTACTTGAATTTTTCTATAAACTACGACAATATTTTCATCGTCAAATGGAAGATATCCACACAAAAGTGCATAAAGTAACACTCCCATGCTCCATATATCAACCTATAAAAAATAAATTCAATTTTACCAAAACAGTCTGAATTATAATGAAAACTAATAACTTAAATACACATACTTGAACACCTTTATATCGTTTCCCAGATATTAATTCTGGAGCAGCATAGGCGGGACTACCACAACACGTTGACAATGGTTCATTTATTCCACCCTAAAATGTTGAAAGATACCATACAGATTCAAAAATTTTGAACCTTTGGTTTAGCACACAAACCAAAATCGATCAGTTTTAAATTCTGATTAGTGTCTAATAATAAATTTTCCTAAAAAAATACATTTTTAATTAAAATTAAAACTGAAAAACCGGCTTTAAATCACGATGCGCATATCCTCTCGAATGACAATATTTTATGGCTGATACGATCTGTCTAAAATAAAAAATTGCTTCTTTTTCGCTGAGTTTGTCTTTCGCCACAATATAATCAAATAGTTCTCCTCCAGGACAATACTATAATGTAAACTACATGTAAATAATAGTTTTAATTAAAATAAAACAATTAAAAAACAAAAAAAACAATTAGATATTTTATTCAATGCATAATATATTGCGTCATAAATATACCAGGTAATTTTTATTTACCATGTAATTTACAATAAATACATAAAAATATAAATTTAGCATGTAGTTATTTGGCGCAATTTTTATGTACAGGTAATTTTAATTTCAATTTCATATCATTGATAACGCGATAACAAATTCGTATTTTAAATTGTCAATAAGTTAGATAGATGAACAAATTTTAATCATTATTATGGTATTTATATTCGTAAACTTTTTTAAAAAGCTGTAAAAATTTATGGTTAGTACGAAAAAGCGACATATTACAAAATGTTTACCTCCAAAATCATGTAAATTTTAGAGTCCGTTTCAACTACTTGGTAGAGTTGGCAAATGTACCGATGAGATAGCTCCATCATGGCTTCAACCTCTTTTTTTACGCGAGGTAAATCATCCTACGTTCGAATAATTAAATAAAAAATAATTTCATGTACTCCTAGAGCTTCTTTATCTATTATTTTGATAGCAACTTTGTCTCCAGTGAGATTGTGGAATCCTAATTTAACTTTTGCAAAACCACCTATAACAAATTTTATTTTAGAATCTATACACTTATTAGAACTTATGACAAATCTTTTTTGTGATAATAGGGATTTAATTATAAATTTATTCATATAAAATTAAAAAAAATTTATATTCGTATATTATGTCATTAATAATTTTTCAGGTTGTAAATTTTGTAAAAAAATAGACAAAAACATAAAATAGTATGTAATAGTTACTAACATGTTGTAAGTTAAATAATTTTAAATTAAAATGTTATTACCGCTTCCAATTGTTTCTTTAATGTGATAATAACCGATCAATGGGTTTTTTGATTTGTCCATTTTATAAATGTATCGAAATTAAAATATCATTCCAATTTGGCGCTAAAATAAACTTGAATATATATTTTTATTACTGGTATGTGACTAAAGTAATTTATATTTTAATTACATTTTAAATTTTGTAGTTTATTGACATTTTACTATTTTAAACATTTTTGTAAAATCTTTTATCAATATTATAAAATAAATAAGAATAATAAAATAATTTAATAAATAATGGATAAAGTGATATAGTTAAACATTCTATTAGGTCGTTTCATAAGTAATGTCGTTTTTTTAACAAAATTAAAAAGAAAGTTATATTATAAAATATTCACCATTGCTTTCCACAGTCTTTTTCCAACGTT